>JAQQAC010008864.1:15594490-15621459 GCA_029783875.1 Phataginus tricuspis
TGGTGGTGCAGCGCCAGGCAAGAATGCCAAGATTTCCACCTGACCCGGGAAATAAGAAAAATTCTATTTTGGAGTTATTTTTGAGGAATAAATGCTATGTGGTTGTCTTGCCAATGGGTTTCAGCCTCTGGCCAGTTTACTATGGATTCGATGTCGCCAAAGAAATGACAGTAGAATGTGCTAGGGGTGAAAGAACCCAACTTTATTTCCACGGTGGCAGGTCCATCACTAGAATCTTGTTCAATCAGAGCGAGTCTGCACGCAGCAAGCCTGTCTCTGCCTATGGGCCTCTCCACCCACACAGCCATCCTCTGGGCCTCTGTCCTCAGCGCTACCACCACTCCAGCCTCTGCTCTGCTCTCCTGCAGCCTTGCAGCCATGCCACCATGTCGCCCAGAGCCCTAGGCAGAACTCTTTATATAGAGTCAATAGCAACATATTGCCCACAAGTGTGTAGTGAGCTAGCCGCCCAGGGCCAGGTGAGAATCCTGGCCACAGGAACCTTCATTTTATCCACAGTGGTTTATGAAACACTTTATTTAACACAAAATAATAATAGCCAACATAGTAACAAGCATCTACCATGCCACGCACCACGCTAAGAACTTTACATAGATAATCTCATTAAATGCTCACCAAAACCCTAGGATTTAGTTACTATTTTTATTATTTACAGCTGAAGAAAGTACAGTTTAGGGAAGTTATACCACTGATTCAAGAACCTAATAGCTACTTAGTCGTGGGACCTGTGTTTGGATCAGGCTTAACATGTTACAGGTGCAAAAGGTACTGTGCAAACCTTGGCCATTTCCCTGTGCACAAAATCAAGACCATGTTCTTTAATGGTGTCTTGCCAATGGGTTTCAGCCCCGGGCAAGTTCGCTATGGATTCAATGTGACCAAAGAAATTGACAGCAAAACGTTCTTTGGGGTGAAAGGGTTTATCACCTGGCTTGTTCTCCCGATGGTAGGTGGAGCACTAGTGTCTCTGCCCCACCCAGGGCACTGGGTCGAGCTCTCTATATAGCACAATAATAGCTTATTGCCTATGGGTGTGGAAGCGGTAGCCTAGCAACAGGCCAGTTACATTATCAGGTGGTTTAAGTTCAGTGAGGATCCTGGCCATAGGAACCCCAACTTCTCCACAAATGGTAAGAAATATGTCAGCACAAAAGCAAAGGCTTCTTTTTATTTAGAAACTTAGTGCCAAGTACATGGGAATATTCCATGACTCGGTAAACATACTTACACTGTGGTGAACACAAATGCGTTACTGATTTGGCCAGCCGCTGGCCATGCTAAGTGCTCCTCTGTGCATTTCACCTTCAAGGCACTTATTATACTGTATTGAAATTGCGTGACTCTCCCACTAGACTGTGGCTCAACAATAAGGACCACACCATTCATGACAGCATCACCGGGGCCTATCACAAAACAGATGCTATAGATGCTTCATAAATGTGTGTGGGCTAAATGAAGAACTATTATATTTTTTATAACTTTAGTTCTAGAGTTCTAAAGAATCTAAATGATTGCTACTTATAATTCTTAAGTAATCTAAGTACATATAATTCTAGTTGGTCACCTGTTCTGCAAATACTTTTCTGGTCTTCTCATTTCACATATGCACTTATCCATAAAATTAGAATGCTAGCTCTCTGCCATCAGGAATCAAAGATCTTTTACTCTTCATGTGTCGAGTTGGACGGGGGCAAGAAATTAGTAGTATCATTTACAACTTAAACTTTACTCATTAACCTAGTACAAAAAATATTAACCAAGCACATTTAAAAGTGGTCCCCTCACCAAAGTATTTTGCCTTATCTAAGTAGAAAAGATCACATCAATTTCTTGTGTTTCTTTCTTATGCCATCCCAGTTTTACAAAATGTGTTTAAATGTTTGTATTCAAGAATTTTTCAACAGAGACACACATGAATCAGGAAGGAACATCGCAAAATCTCACACTGTGACATCACTGAAGAGTCTCCATTAAAACCCTTTAAACAAACTTCTCCTTTGTCTATGTAACTGTGCATTACTTAAGTCAGAGACTAACACTGATACTTCATTATTTCATTAGAACTTACTAATTTGGTCACTTCTGGTGTTTGATATCAATCTATCGAACTGTTTTTAAGTTCTTAACACATCTGTATAACTTGAAAGGAAAATGCACTGTGGATACAGTGAAGGTTCCTGTGGCCAGGATTCTCACCTGGCCCTGGTCGGCCAGCTCACTACACGTGCGTGGGCAATGCGTTGTTGTTGACTCTATATAAAGAGCCCTGCCCAGTGCTCTGGGCAACACGGTGGCACAGCTGCAAGGTTGCAGGAAAGCAGAGCAGAGGCTGGAGTGGTGGCAGCGCTGAAGACAAAGACTGGGACAGCTGTGCAGGCAGAGAGGTCCAGAGGCAGAGACCGGCTTGTTGCATGCAGACTCACTCTGAGTGGACGGGATTCTAGTGATTGACCTGCCACCATGGGAATACAGTTGGGTATAAACCCTTTCACCCCAAGAACATTCTACTGTCATTTCTTTGGTCACATTGAATCCGTAGTGAACTTGCCCGGGGCTGAAACTTGCCCATTGGCAAGACAGCACTATAGGCATTATTGTTAGAAGGACACTTCTCTTATTGCTCTAATCCTTTAGTGTTGCGTTTTTTCCTTGAGAAGAGGGACCAGAAAGAAAAATAGAAAAACCAGAAAATAGAAAGACTTCTATAATCTGATCTCTGTTCCCCAAATAAACGATTTTTTCCCCAAGGTGTAATTTTTTAAATTGACTGTTAACTAAAATTAAGAATAAATATTTAATACTTGTGTGTAGAACAGACCCTATGTGAATTCAGTAATTGAAGAGTCAAACACATTGGCCCTTATTTTTGCCTATATACTTACTGTGTGAGATAGAAGTGTAGTAGCATAAAAATCATACTAAGAAGTCTATCAGCAGAGAAATTATTAATATTTTGACAGTGGAGAAATATGTCACTTGCTCAAACTGTATTAGCTTCTAAGGATACATACATAGTTATAATGAAGAGTGAGATCACTATTAAGAAATTCACTGTGAGGCATTATTGTACTTAATTTCTTTGAAAATTACAACAAATTATCCTCTTCTCTGTAATAACAATTTAATTTTTTCAAGCTGTTAATGAACCAATTAAACAACCACTTATTTTAGTGCATGGAAGAAATTCTACTTGTATGAATATATATCGAGATATTTTTGGGGTTTTTTTGTTTTTTTACATACAAAGATAATTACTTGGCATGTATATGACAACTACCCCTTCAAACCAATGATACCCAAGGGTGAGTTCTCCAGGACCTTTCTAGCAATCAAGAGGTCAAAACTATTTTTAAAATGATACTAAGACACTATTATCTTTTTCAAGATGGTACAAAAGCAATGTGTTCAGCTATTGATGCCACAAGCATGAATCAAAGCAAGGGCCTCAAATTTTACTGGCAGTCATTTTATTCTCATTGACATGCAATCACAGTATATCAAATGCAACTGCACTTAAGAATGCCTTTAATAAATCCATAAAATTAGTTAATTGTAAAAAGTACAATTTTAATATTCTATGTGATAAAGAAGGGAAACATGCATTAAAGCATTTCTACTGCACATATGTACATAGGGATAGTTGTGTCAAGGAAAAGCGCTTCTGAGGCACAGATATGAAGTGAACTAGCCACTCCTTTCCTGAAACACTACTTTTACTTGAATGAATAACTGAAGACAACCTATTCAGAATTGCGTATGACTGACATTTTCAGAAGAAAAAAGAAAGTGAACCTGTCACGTCAAGAAAAATAACTGACAATATCTGTTGCCAATAAAAATTGAACTTTTAAGTGAAATTAGTATCTTGAAAAATTCCACCACCATCCCAAGCTTGAGGCTTTCCAACACTTAAAACATTTTCTGAAATTAACAAATGTGATTGTTAGATATTACCTACTGAACTGTGTAAACATTTGGAAGATGTACCTGACTCAGTGAATTGATATTTTCCATTGACCAATTCATGTTACAAAATCATACATGAGTAAAAGATATATATAAAGTACAAAAAATACCAATGTATTTTAATGTAACAAAATACAAAGTGTGCCTTGATAGTTTTTGATTTCCCATTGAAGCTAACTTTCAAGAACTTACAATCTATAGAGTTTTAGTGTAATATCAAAGAATAATATCCACAATTATTTGGAAAGTCTTTAAGAATACTCCTCCCTTTTCTTTCATATATTCCATCAAAAGAACATATCACGAGAGATTGAATGCAGAAGCAGATAAAAAAAAAACCTGGCTGTCTTCAATTAAACTAGAAATTAAAGAGAATTACAACATGGAAAGAAATGCCAGTCTTGCATTAAGGTATTTGCCTTGGAAAAGTAGGGGATACATTTTTTCCCATAAAAACATGTTTTATGTTAACACATAACATAATTTTAAATTTCTTACTCGGAAAATATCAATACAAATAATCCAAATAAGCTCAGTTCTTTTGGGTGTTCAACAAATTTTAAGATAGTGAATGGGTCCTTAGTCCAAAAAGGTTGAGAACCGCTGATCTTAAAGTAAAGGCTTACGTACTTTGTAGCATGATTCTCAACAGGATATTTAACAAACCCCTAATGAGATTGGAACATGCTTTTCCCATGTATACTTAAGAGATCTTATAAATGCCAACCATCATGTTAATTCCTCATGATACACGATAAAAGTACATAGTTCTTGCCCTTAAGCTACGTACAGTCTCACAAGGAGATGTCCTGGTCCTCCCAGGACTCTTTGGTGACAGGCCATGTGGCCCCTTGAGCCCACTCTCAAAGTCTGCACCACTCTTCTGCTGGTTCAGAACACTTTTTACGAGTTCAAGTGCCACCATTAATCTCTACTTATCATATGTCCTGTATTTTCCATTTATTTGGTTCCCTTTCACTTCTTCTGGATTTTTAACTCTCACATAGAAAATCCTCCCTTTAAAAAAAAACCAGGCCATTCGAGTCCTCCCTTCTTTTCACTGAAAGTATACACAGTCGTGTTTGGTATAATCTTCAGATCACTTTTAATTTCCTGCATTAATTTGTTGCTGGGTACTGACTGTGTCTTCCCTACTAAACAGTGTTGTAGGGACTCACTGTATTCTCTTTATGATCTTTTAGGTTGTACAAACTTCAGCTGAGGCAAAACCACACATCTATAAAATCTAGGCTTTCATCACTGGAGAAAATAATACAAGCTTACTTTTCTTAAGTTCAAAGTCTATGTCTATAATGGGGCAAACCAAACAAAAATAAGATACAGGAAGATCTCTTACCCTAGCGAATGCTCATTTCCAAATAATGAGCAACACCTACTGAAAAAAATCACAGCAAAATTCTGAGCTGATCATGATTAATCCAATACCTTATGTCTTTACTCTTCAACATTAGGGGGTTACTAAAAACTGAAAACAGACTACAGAGATACAACCAAGTTCTGACATTAAAAAAGTCAATTGGACTATATTCTCTAAAATCCATGTTGCTAATTGCTATGCAGGTCTCCTGTATTGGCTGAGAATCCACCCTAAGTGGCTTCTGGAGATGGATATGTGCTACTCTGCAAACCAATCTTAATTCCTATGAACTCTTCCTCTACCTAGTCAGCATGATGTGATTAAGAATAAATACTGTGTAATCAGAGAAAACCTTGGTTCAAAGTTCACTATGCGATACCGAGCACTTAAACTTCCTTAAGCCTATTTCCTCAAATACAAAAAAGAGCTACTAACAACTAACCAGCAAATTTTATGACTCAATGAGATCATAAAGGTAAGTAACCACATTTTAAACATTTGGAAATAGTTTTAATGGTCTAATCAAGTTCCAGCCATTATATACAACTGTACATAGGTTTATTTTCCTGTGGCAGAATCTGAGCATTAAAAACACAGATTATTTGCTTCAGAATGTAACTAGATCCAGATGAAGAATGGGATTGAACAGATGAAATATCCCTTGTAAGAGGAGCAGAGAATTGGAATGCATTGCATAGCCTCTGGGTCCCCCAGGTGGCTGCACCCTTCAGCCCCAGCCCCAGTCCCGGCCTTTGCTGACACCATATTTAGACAAATAGGTAAATTTCTGCTTCTGGTTCCTTCTCCACCGCATGAAGAATTAAGAATTAGATTATCTACTTCAAGAGGTGTTACGAAGGTCAAATGAACTAATAATTGTAAAGGGCTAAGTGCAAAGCTGGGCACAGAATAAGCCCTGAATAAATGTTAGCTAGTGTATTATTATTTTCAGGGTGTCTTTGGAGTATTTCTTCCATGGTTCATTTATTTTAGTTTATAATTAAAAACAAAAACAAAAAAACAAGCACCTCCCAAAATACTCCTACATAAATGGCTTTGAATGAAATCCATATACTGTGATAGGGTTTGGCAAAATAATATATCATGTAGTAAAAACAATAGCTATCTTACAAATTTGCTTTTATAATAAGCAATAAAACTTCAGGATCTGGGATGTAGCCAAGCTCTAGACTGGTGTTTCTCTACCCTGGCTACACATAAGAATCACCTGGAGAGATTTTTTAAAAATACAATGCATACTGAAGACCCAATTTAATATTGATAAATAATATGAAAAATGATACATAAGAGAATTGTCCCACCTTCCTATTATGAACTCTATTTCAAGGAAACCAAATATACCTAGCAGATGAAAAATGTTCTTCTATACAAAATAATTCTAGATAATATGTGTAGAAGGAAAAATACAGTAAGGAAACTCCATTTTGCAACCCTTAATGGAATAAGGCAATAGTCATCAATGAATGATAAAGCTATTAGACAGAAGGCTATGTGGATATAAGGATGAGGAGTCCTCCAGTGAGATGATGAGGCTTCTGCCACCCGAAGCTTCTGGTCAATCTCACCACCACTAAATGTGAGACAATCCGTCCTTACATTCCCTGATGTATGATGCAACAGAAGTACTTGAGGGGGGAAAAAGGGAATAGGGAAGGAGGAGGAGGGTGGGAGAAGCAAGGGGTGGGGAGGACGAGGGAGAGCAGGGGGAGGAGGCTGGGAGAAGCAAGCGGAGCTAGGAGGAGGAAGAAAAAAGAGGGTACTATTGAAGCAGTGAAAGCAAAGGAGTTAGAGTCAGGTGACAAGATGATTGTGAAACTCACCATGTTCTTGTCCTTTAGTAACTAGGCATCTCAATTTCCTTGTAATAAATTTTTCTGTTTGCTCAGTCAAGGTAGCCATGACAGCTCTATTACTTACAATCATCAGAGTTCAGAATACAAGTAGAATTCAGAGAACAGAATAGGGGTATTTTATTTTAACTTAAAACACTGCAATAGTTCATTACAGGCACTATTCAGATTAATTATTGATAGATATTCCAAATGACAAACAATAATGCAATCAATAACTTAACCACGTTCTGAAATGATTAATCCAATGAGTATAAACTTGAATTGGAACAATAACTAAATGAAAAGGTTAAATGACCACCAAAAAAATAAAAAAGCAGAAAATATGCTCATAACAAATGTATTCTCTGTGTATTTCAAAAATATAAATCTGGATTGAAGGATGGGTGAATAATTCAAGGAAGGAGGAAAGGAAGGAAGGAAGGATAAGAGGGAAAGGCGGAGGGTAGGGAAAAACACTTATGTTCAGATGCTGCTACACAAACTTTTGGTGATAATTCAAAAAGGGATGTCTAAACAGTACAGATTTGTGTAATGATAATAAAATGCCTCATATAAAAAATGCTAAAAGACATAGGTTCTAGATCAGACTCTGGCTAGCCCTGCCATGTTGTCCTGACGAAATCATCGCATCAGATGAACTAGTCTGAGAAACATGGGTTCTTCTGAGGTTTAAATCCAGTGCTGTACATGTAAACCTTTTGCAAAGAACTGATCTCTATGTAAAACATATCAAAGCATTTTAAAAGTAAATCAATAGCATAAACAAAATTGAAGACAAGAGTGCTAATGTAAACTCTTCTAGTAAGCAACTCAGAAGTTTAGTTTATTCTCAGCTCCTAATTGATAGACTAATTATATTCATTAGAAAAATAATAAGACTTAATTTCTATAAACTTATTTCACAATTCTGTCTCTGTTAATTCAGATAGGTGTTGCCCACAATTCATCTAAATTAGCATAGTTTTACCACAATGCTATTAAGCCACATGGGAAAAAATGAAATGAACCCAAAATGGGTATATTTGCTCATTTGAAATCTCATTATAAATTCTTATCTTCAAGTACACTCATTTTCTTCTTAGCCTCGTGCCAATCTCTGCTCTTACGACCTTGAAAACAGAGAGATTGCGGGGAGGAAACCACCATTCCCACTTAGGCGCTGTAGTGAGACGTCCTGGGAATTTCCTCGGAATTTGGAAACGAGCTTACCTTCCGATACTGAAACAATAAAAATTAAAACATAAGCAGCATACCCTACCTTAAAAAAAAAATCTATTTTGAGTCTATAATGAGCCCAGTGGCAAGTGCCCTGACACCAGAATCAGATTCAAATCCCAGCTCCTCCACCTATTTTGGGATATTATTTGAAGCCATTTCCTGCACATTTCTCTCCGTCTCCTCTCTCTGTTACATGTAGGGAGAGGCGTCACCTCCGGGGGTCATCAGAACGAGCTGCCTGTGACGACGCACACGGCACTCAGCACGACGTCGGGCACACACCCACGGCAGTCATCACTGCACGGGTCCCGGGGTCCATTCTCAGGAAGCTAGGACGGCCACAGGCACAAACCATTACAAGTTTACTCACATTCCATTGTCTGAAGTAATAATTAAAGGAAGGACGAAGATATGAAAGTCATTCTAGGGGACGAGAACGTCATTATTGGTGGGTGCATGAGTCAGAGTTTTCTCCAAAGAAACAGAACCAATAGGGATATAAAACAATATATACTACAAAGGATATATAAGACTTATATAGTACATATATAGCCAATAGCTAATATGAGAGATGATGACATATGACTAATAGACATGTGTACGTGTGTGTGTATGTATATATATGTAGGTGTGTAGGTATGTATTTGGATGTGTGTATATATATGTGAGGAAACTTCTTATAGGAGTTGGCTCATATGATTATGAAGACTGAGGAGTCCCACTATCTGCTGTCTTCAAGATGTAAAACCAGAAAAACTGGTTTCAGTCCAAGTTCAAAGGCCTGAGAACCAGGGGAGCCGATGGTGTTTAAGTCCCAAATGGGTTTTAAGGCCCAAGACTTGGGAGGCCAATGGTGTAGGCCATGGTGTGAGTCAGAAGGCCCCCAATGTCTGTCTCAGCTGAAGCAGAGAGCAAACTCACCTCCAGCATTTTTTGTTCTAGTCAAACCCTCATAAGATTGGATGAGACACCAGCGTCGGTGAGGGTAATTCTCTTTACTCAGATTACCAGTTCAGATGCTAATCTTATCTGGAAACACCCTCACGGACACATTCTGGGCAGTCTTAGCCCAGTCAAGGTGACACGTAAAATTAACTATCACAGTGGTATTTCTCCATTTCAGAGCAAGAGAACTCTTCTTCCAGAGATGGCTATCAGGAACCTGGGCAGAAACATCTAAAGACAGTATACGTATATACACAGCAACCTACAAACCTTTGAATATCTAATTCACGAGTTCCAGGACCAGCTCACCCAGGTGCCATCTAATCCACGATGTGATCCCTTGCGTGGTCATCAAAACAAGTTAATAAAGAGACAGAATCAGAGAATTATCTCCAATTATACATCGTAAGTCAGCCTCTTTTCAGTTCGCTCTCCTAAAAACAGATAAAACCAAAATTTTAAACCTGCAAAATTCAAGATGCAGTAGAGGAATAAAGTAGGTCCATCAATGCCCTAAGAATCTAATGTCCTGACAATCCATGAGATCACACCTATTCCTCAACAAACAGACCTGAAGTGCCAACCAGGTGCGGGACACTGAGTATTATAAAAACAGCCCCTGCCTTCACGACCTAATCAGAGGAGAAGCCCAAACGGACTTGAATATGATGAGACCAGCCTCGTGACAAGTTACATACAAAGGGCTATGGAACAGAGAAGGGTCGAAATAACTTTAAATTTAATCAAGAAGCTTGTTCACAGGAATCAAGTCTGTTTTCCATGAGGGTTAAAAATAATGAGTAGAATGGGAGAATATATTCATAAATGACATATCCGGTAAGAGTTGACATCCAAAATATAGAAAGAACTCACGCACCTCAACAAACAAAAAGCAAATAATCCAATTAAGAAATTGGCAGAGGATATGAATAGACACTTCTCCAAAGAAAAAATTCAGATGGCCAACAGGCACATGAAAAGATGCTCCACATCGCTGGTCATCAGAGAAATGCAGATTAAAACCACAATGAGATATCACCTCACACCAGTGAGGATGGCCAACATCCAAAACTCAAACAACAACAAATGTTGGTGAGGATGTGGAGAAAAGGGGACCCTCCTACACTGCTGGTGGGAATGCAAATTAGTTCAACCATTGTGGAAAGCAGTATGGAGGTTCATCAAAAAACTCAAAATGGAAATACCATTTGACCCAGGAATCCCACTCCTAGGAATTTACCCTAAGAATGCAGCAGCCCAGTTTGAAAAAGATAGATGCACCCCTATGTTTATCGCAGCACTATTTACAATAGCCAAGAAATGGAAGCAACCTAAGTGTCTATCAGTAGATGAATGGATAAAGAAGAGGTGGTACATATACATAATGGAATATTATTCAGCCATAAGAAGAAAACAAATCCTACCATTTGCAACAACATGGATGGAGCTAGAGGGTATTATTCTCAGTGGAATAAGCCAAGCGGAAAAAGACAAGTATCAAATAATCTCACTCATATGTAGAGTATAAGAACAAAGAAAAAAACTGAAGGAACAAAACAGCAGCAGACTCACAGAACCCAAGAATGGACTAATAGTTACCAAAGGGAAAGGAACTGAGGAGGATGGGTGGGAAAGGAGGGACAAGGGGGAAAAAGGGGCATTACGAATAGCAGACATAATGTAGGGGGGAGCACGGGGAGGGCTGTACAACTCAGAGAAGACAAGTAGTGATTCTATAGCATCTCACTACGCTGATGAACAGTGACTGTAATGGGGTAGGTGGGGGGGACCTGATGAAGGGGGTAGTTTAATCACCATAATATTGCACATGTAATTGTATACTAATGATACCAAAATGAATTATACAAAAATAAATAAATAATGAGTAGAATCATATCTCGAATAAGTAATAGCATACTAAATACTCTTCACCAGAGCACAAAATGACAAAAGAAGGAAGCAAAGTACCACAAAACTGTTGAGGGTATGCCATCCATACAGAGTGGAGGATCAACAGTAATTATAATATTCCAAACCAGAGACAGAGAGATTACATAACAAAAGGCAGAGTGCCATATACTAATAGTTTATATATATCACTTAACTAAAAGTAAGATGATTCTGGACATTTACCCTTCTGTACCACTGACAACTGCCTGAGTCTTTGCTCTCTTACATTTCTGAGCAAACATTAAATCAGATTTAAACTCATACTCTCTGTCAGACAGACAGCAAATGGCCTTCGTTATGTCTTTGCATATATATAAAGATAGAAGCGTATTCACATACTTCATGTACAGTTTTATATTTTCCTCCTTGAAAGTAAATTTAATTTTTTTAAGTTAAATATTATTTCCCAAAGATATTTCTACTCCTTTTTCTTAAAGAACTATACTTCCATAAGAACTCCCAACCTGCCCCTGTACTTCAAATTCTATTTGGCCCTGCAGTGAAGTCAAATGTGAGATCCTGGCATCAATTCGTTGCCATGGAAAAGACTGAGACATCAGTGTTTCTGCATTATGACTGTACCACAGGAGCAGATGGGCTGACAAGGGAAAAAAATCCTTGCAAATATCTCTCTAATAATTAACCAGTGTCAGGTCTTATTTTAAATTTACATTATTATAAAACTTGAGTAAGATCAATTTGATAGTACAGAGCACAACTGATGGCAACTTCTGAATTTTTACTGAGGGAAACACTTTCAAATAATACAAACAGAAGGACTTGCTGTATTCTTTCACCCATTTGATTATGTTTTGTTGCATGTTGTATACTTTTATGCTGCATAAAACTATAAATAACCATATTTGGAAGAAATCAGATTTAACAAAAGCAAACCCTATTCCACACAGAGTAGTAGGTAAGAATATTACATGAGTAAAGAGACAGGTTCAGTCCTTTAACTTCCTTCTACCATCTCACTGAAAATATTTGCTTTGTGAAAAATACTGAACTGGGCTATGTACCCATTCGGCTAATCATTTACAATATATGTTTGCTATAAAAATGTTAGTCAGGTCCTTTATTTGCCACTGTCCTATGAATTTGTTCCAGGAAATTGGCTATTTGAAAATAAAGACCAAACAAATTCCCTTCTGGATCCTCCTTTGTACTTAGCCACATCTTCTGGACTAAGCTGAATAATAGTCATTTGTGCATTCATGTACAGGGAATTTTTTTCCTAAAAGCAACAAGGGTTAATACACTTCAATAAGACAGGCTGGAGATTATGCATATGTGCATGCATGCACCATCTATGCCTGAATCGTGAGGTGTGAAACTATCACTCTCCTAATCCTCATAAAGTATTGTAATTTGGAACATCTTATTCCATCACCCGCAGTGTGGCCTTTTTATTCAAACATGAAAACATTGTTCTTCCCCAGTGTGGGCTAATTACACCATCTGCTTAGCCACAGACTATTAATGTTAACTCTTTATCCTTCCCACATGTACTGCCCTCAAACACCTTACACTGTGCAAAGTACAAGTGGGAGACGAGGCAAGGCCATCAGTCTCCCAATTAGCATTCTCAGCTTTCTCTACCACGGCAACCCGAGGGGCTCCGTAATGACTTGAGCATTTGGACGACTCCATGACACTTTAGTTTAAGGGCACAAGCTATAAAGATAACGAGTAACAACAAAAAAAATCACCCTCTTCCCCTCCACCAAAACTAAAAATTGGAAAAGATATAAACGTTGTGGAGAATCGATGGGAAGAAAGCCAGGAAAGGGAAGAGAGATGACGAGGAAATCATCTGACAGTCGTTGCTGGTCCTTGAAATTAAGTCACCCAGTTTGTTTTCTTTATTATAAAATAAGAACAAAATAAAGTTAATAAGAAGATACAAATCTCCTCGCAAATTAGGAGCATGAAGCCATATATCCACAATATAAATATAGATAACTCCATACTAAGGAATTAAAAATATAACCTCGGTAAAGATCATAAACTAGATAACTGAATGTTATGAGAAATAAGCAATGACCTCATTTAAATTGTTCACGATATAAAACCATCCTATTTCAAAGAACCAGAGCATTTTTAAATGTTATTCTTTCTGAAACTCATGAAAGAAATCCATTACACTCCTCTTCTTATTGTTCCCTATATCCACCCCCATCACACACAGAATGATCAATAACTTTACTCATGGTCATTAAAAAGTAAAACATTCTTTTGATTTTTAAAGCCCACATAATTTTGGCTATATATGTATATAAAAAGCCATCCTTATAGCTTAAAAGCTGGAATATTTAAAGATAGGTCCTACAGTTAAAATTACCAGGACTATATTAGGAAGGAAGAAAGGAAAAAAATGCTAAGAGTATTGGGGTACTTGGTAGACTCCTCACCTGGAAAAAGAGGACAACGAATTTCATTATCTCTATGTTCCTTCAAGTTACAATACTCAATAAATCACAGCTTCTTATAGCTAGATTATCACACTAATTAATATACCTAGTATCTACAAAGGTCAGGACATGGTACCAAAACTTGGCAGAATTCATCCATCCAATAGTTTTTAAGTCAACTGTTGAAATGTAACAAAAGAAAAAAGGAAGAGGGCAGGAAACTCACAGCCACCAGTGCACCATGTTCTACATCACCAAGGTCCACCTTGGAGGCAAATGATACAGGCCATCCTCCCACCATCTGAGTCCTTTCTGTGTTCTCTGAAAAGATGGCTTTGGAACCTCTGTGCCTAGCACTGCTATTAAGAGACAAACTGACACCTACAGCAACAATAAACGGAGTGAATTGGACCAGTGAAACAGCACAGACCAGCACAGACTGGCCCGTCTCTATGCATGGCAGGCGCTGCTAGTGGTTTCTTACTATCATTCTTTAGCTCCTCCCAGTAATAACCCTTCCTTCACCAGTTGCCATTTCAAATAAAAAGCAACAATGGTACTTATCTATCGAAATAACAGCATTACATTGAAGATAACAGTAGTGTATCAGTCCATTCAAGCTGCTATAACAAAATATCATACCCTGGGTAGCTTATAAACCACAGAAATTTATTCTTCACAGTTCTGAGTGCTGGGAAATCCAAAATCAAGGCACCAGCAGATTTGGTGTCTGGTGAGGACCTGCTTTCTGGTTCATAGATGACTGACTTCTCATTGTGTCCTCACATGGCAGAAGGGGCAAGGGGGCTGTCCGGGACCTCTTTTAAGAGGCACGAATGCCATTCATGAGAGCTCTACCCTCATGGCCCAATTATCTCCCAAAGACCCCGCCACCAAATACCACCAAACTGGGGATTAGGTGTCAACCTATGAATGTAGGGAGAACCCAACTTTCAGTCTGTAGTGAGGAGTCTATAACTAATGCAAAAAGATGCAAAGAGGTGGAGAGTCATAATACATTATTGACTATGTATTTGTTACATGGCCCCACTGTGGCTTGGCAATTGTGAAGAATGTCTTTTTTCTTCCAAAATAAGTAACCATTAAAGACCAATACAGTTGCAAATTTGGGGGTTCCTTGCCCATTAAGTCACAGGTATAACTCAAGAGATTATGAAATTCTTCACTGAGGAGAAACAAAGCACACAGAATTTAATGGAGACACAACTGTAGGTGCTGGAAAAGATGCAAGGAAAAGCTTCCCCACTGAAGACACTGCAGTTCTATAAGGAACGACCCAACTGTCAAACTTTAGTTTCCCCAAATTTTTCTTACTTAAGGTCAAATGGATGAAAGGAGCAGGCAGCAGCCATCAGAGTTTTATATTCGTTTTATAACTATGTGCTTATATATTTATTTTGAAGTTTAGAAACCTGAGCATTCAGAATGGAGGACACACAAAATAATGAACACTTACAGGAATAAACTTAAAAATAGTATTTTTTAAGATATTGCAATTTGAAGCCATAGTTAAAGGAAAATGGTTGAAAGGAAAAAATGCAACTTGAAGGAAATAGCTTAAAAATACTTTTTCACACTAATCTTTTTCCATTTCTTATAATGGACCAATTTAATCAAAATGTTTCTCTTCAGCACACAGACCTATGTATTGTCCAGAGTTGTTAGAAAAAGATACATATGTATGCACTTGTGGTTTAAATAGATACGTGTAGCCATCTTGAAAAAAATATTTTTTTTCTCTTTTGTTCTTTTTTTATATATACAAAAATCCAGATGTCCCAATGAAAAGCCATAATTCATCAGATGTTGGTGCATCACAGAGATATAAAGGAAAAAATAAAAGCTATAAAAACAGATTTAAATGACACTTAAATACATTTGCCTAACAAGTCCCCATTAGGGAAAAACTGTATTAAAATATCCGTTGTGTGCATACACCAATTTTAAAAAGGGATTGTAACTGCTTACAAAAGTTCCAACGCACCCTGACCTATTTTTTCATTTTTTTAAGATGAAACTACCTGACCCCTACTAACATTAACAAGAACATACCTTTAATTTCTAGGAAAGCTAAATTGATGAATAGAGGGTAAGGCAAATCTGCCCTGATAAGCAGGAAAAGGGGCGCAGAGCACCACACAAGTCCGACCCCTGACACTCTGATGTGATGAGAATAATCCACTATTCATTATTTAACAGCTTTATTGAGATATTATTCGCATACCATAAATTCACCCCTTCGAAAGGTACAATTCAGTGGGTTTTAGTATATTCAGAATCGCACAACAATCACCACGATGGGACTTCACATTCCACCTCTCCTTAAAAGAAAAACGCCCAGCGGCACCTACCAGTAGTCCTTCCTCACGACCCCCCACCTCCCCCAGTGAACCACGGACCTCCTTCCCGTCTCTACGTGTTCACCTACTCTAGACATTGCATGTAACTGAAATCATATGGTATGTGTTCTACTATGACTGGCTTCTTTCACATAGCGTAATGTTTTTGAGGTTCATCTATGTGGTAGTATGTACAGTACTTCATGACTCGTCATTGCTGAATCTTCCATCTCACATTTATTTTTCAAGATGATTCAGATTTGCCGTTTTTCTAATTTCTGGCTTCTGTGACAACATCTGGAGAATGGGGGAAGGAGTGTGAGAACAGAACAGGAAGGAGGGTATCCTAAAAAGATTAGTAAAAAAAGCAATAAAGGAATCTAGAGCAGCATTCTTCAATAAAAATATAATTAGATCATGTATGTAATTCTGTATTTTCTAGTTAGCTGCATTAAAAATAAAAAGTACATGACACTATTTTAATATTTCATTTAATCCCATATATTCAAAATATTATCATTTCAATATCAGTCAATATAAAAACTGAGATATTTTACATTCTTTTCTTCATATCGTATCTATCATGTAATTTACATTTATCACAGATCTCAATTTGGACTAGCCACATTTTTAGGGCTTAAAAGACATGTAGCTAGTTGCCACCATTTAAACAGCACAGTTTTAGAGAGCAGAGTAACAGGAGAGGGCCGGCAGACAAAAGAGAATGGTTAGAAAGGATAAGAAACAGGAACACGAAGGAAAAGAGAGTGGAGACTGGAAGAAAAGCAGGCAGATTTTAACTTTCTTATGAAGCATTTCCTGAGCTCCACATCTATAGTACCTATCACAGTGAGTGCACAGGGAAGAATTAATTAACGAACTGGGTTACTGTGGAGACTATAAAGAAAGATACAATACATGCCTGTCCTCAATAAAATATCACCAAGAAAGGGAGAGAAAGCATTTTGTAAAACTCTTATGTTAGAAAAATGAAGCCCCCTTTATGCCAAATGCAGATAAGTGACACAGAAAGGGTTTGGAGGTGGTGGACTTTATTCACAACCAGGAGAAAAAGCGCTGTCCTTCCAAGTTCATTCTATACTCACCCCACACTCTTCTATATTTGAATTGCGTTTGATGCAATTAAAATTCAAAGTTGATTTGATGTTAGTGTTCTCATCATTGGTAGCCTCTAGCAGGCTATTTTGAGGGTTAATCAATTCAGGACTTGGAGTTCTGCTTACTCACATATGTTACATGTCCGTAATTCACGTTCACTTCTTCAAACTCTAAAGCCTCAGTTTATCTGTGAAGTTCACCATCATGCCGTATGCAGCCAACAATGACAACCCAAGGTAAACCTCTCACCAGTGTGTCATTCTACTTCATTCTACTTCCTTTAATACTTTTACATGAAACAAATTTACACCGTAAGATTAAACAATGTGCCCTTCTAGGTAGCTACAACAGAAAATTAAGGTAGTTACCAGAAAGCAAGAAAATTGAAGCACTTTAATTCAAATTTTATTGCAGTTTCTGCAAAATAATTTGGCTTTCTCTATAAAAGTCAAACTTTACTTTAAAATAAATGATTTCACCCTTGAATTCCATGACAAATTTAGAGATAAACTAAATTATGCCGGGAATGCAAGTTCCTATTCATTATTGCATAATATTTCAGGCAAAAAGCCAAATCACAATAAACACAAAGCCTTAGATATCTTCATGTAGCTAAACAGTTGTTTGAACTGTGAAATCATTTTAAAAATCACAATCTCAACTCTTAAGTTGAAGAGGCAGTCTAACCTCTTAGAAGGAAAGAAACTGCTAGGTCAGAAACTAGGTAAATACTGTCATGGAAACCAAAGTAAATTCTTTAACATCCTTAGACTTTGAGAAAGAAAGGAGTGCATTAATGCATTAATAAGTAATCCAAACTGTCCATTTGTGTGATCTGCCTTAGTAGACACTGAAGAAAGCTAAAAGTTAATTTGGATAAAATCAACAAAACACCTCTCTGAAATCTCAAAAAATAAGAAGAAGAAGAAGATGCTATACTGACATAACTCTAAGTCAAAAGGAATAAATTAGCAATCTTTAAACATCCTATTATTATATATTTCACAAAGAGCCTTTAAGAAGCTTTATTTTAGTTAAAAGAAAAAACACAAAACATACAACAGATGGCCACCTAACGGCTGCAGCACATTCCCTAGTGAATACTTACAACACCGTAGTGATCAACTCTCACAACTCATAACAAAGGAAAAAACTCAAATGGTAACACCAATATTATTTTTTTATTTATAAGAAAATAAGGTCACTCAGGTCACTATCTCTTTTAAAGACAACACCACCACAAAAACATTGCCAGTTTAGAGGAGTGGGAATAACAGAGGTCACAAAAGTTCTGGATGGGAAGATTAAATCCACTTTGTTCTCTCTTTCTCTTGGGTTTGATTTTTCGCTGAATCAATGTTTGAGAATTTGCCGTGGGTGGCCCGACACTACTCTTAAGTCTTAAAAGGCCCTGTGCAGAGCAAACAGGACCTCCAGTAAAACAATCAAATAAAATGTGTATTTTCCAACAAAAGCAGTTTGGTAATTTAACTCAAGTGAGGGTAAAAGAACAACTGACAGGGAGAGGTAGCAACAGCGTATTAAAGCTCAACTCAAAAGATAAATCTCCAAACACAAGTCGTGAAATGCAATCACACTAAAAAAGACCATGAAGAATTATTAAACACTTACTATCCAGCAGCTTATTTTTCAACAGAGTAAAAATAACTGCATGATATTTGGTATTAATTTTGTAAATTCATATTCTAAGTTCAAATTCCTTTTGTTACCGCTGTGAGGATATGAATTGCTCAATTTCAAAAAAAATTTTAATGATAAGTAAATTTAAAGAGGAGAAGAATCATCTGTGGAAAATAATTACTATTATAAAATATCTGAGTTCTAATTATAACCAAATCCATTCATATGCCATGTTTTTAAAACACGCTAAGCATTTTGAAAACTTTTTACCTTATTTCTAATGATACAGTCAGTAAGCTGCAAAGGCGAAGTTCGTTTCTGGGCAGCAATGCACTGGTAACAACTGTCAGGGCCAAGTATATAATGCGACCAAAACAAAATGAAAATGGAAGCCCCCTCATTTAAAAACCAGGAAAAATTTATTTTACCTTTCTTCCTCAGCGTCTCAACCTGTCAGAATATTTTTTATTTGCTATTTAATGTCAAGCTTTCTTGGGCATAATACTTGGGTAAATACAGACCTTCAGTGGTGCCTGGGGTCCTGTACTACAAACTCCTTAAGCAGGAGACATGGACTAGATTTAACCCCCACCCCTTCTGCACCGAAGCTCTCTCCAGGGCAGAGGAATTACTGAACTCGGTGGAGGCAGAAAAGTGAGTGGCCAAGAACCCACGTCAAGGGCGTAGGAGGCAAAAGGAGGTGGGCCAGATGAGAGTGAGGGTCCAAGGCCCCACCTACTGCGCCCTTGTCCAATGGGCTTCATTTACAAAGAAGACAAAATTAGTAAGAATTTCAAGGCAGCAATCATGGGGCATTAAACCCCAAGAATAGGCCCTCTTTTGAATTTCAGGCCTGATGTGACTGCACCGGTTGCCTGTCCATAAAAGGAGGTCTGACAATTCTTACTCAGACTAAAGGAAAAATACTGAACTGTTTTCTGTAGCAGGTACTGCCAGTTCACTTGGTTGAATCTGTCTCCATAGTATCTACCTACAACTCCTTGTCAATGCTATATTTACAAATAGAAGCAATCTAACAAGAAGAAAAATACACTCTTACTCAATAGCTTATCTATTAATTCATGTCAGACAATCCGTACAAGCTGCTAAGCAAATTAGTCCTGAAATTTAAAGAAGACAATAGTACAGGCAAAAACAGGAAAGATGAATATACCAACAATTTTTTTTAATCCAGAAAACAGAATAATTAAAATTGAAGCACTTCTTTTGCATAATATGCAAGGGAATCCTAGTGACTCCAGGGTAACATCTGGTAGTAGGTGCATTTTAGACATTTGAAAAGCATAAAATCACCATAAGTTTTTAAAAATCTTTGAAATGTAAAGTGATCAGTAACATGGGAGACAATTAAGTTCCTTCCTAATAACTAGGGAGGGAAATAATAGGTAAGGGCAGAAATATAGATGTCATTTTTAAATGTATTTTTAACTGGGGATGGGAAAAAACTAATAATGATTTTATGAGTACAGAAGAAAGGGAACATAGCTCATTCTAAAAAACAACTGAATATGCAATTAAAATGAATCAATAGAAAAGGTAGGATACACTTAAATGCAATGCATACTCTACTTTCTTTGAACTAACATATTTAATACACCTAAAATTTAAATAGAACTTGAGAATAAGATAATGCAAATGAAATATACCCTCAATTAGTGTGAGGGAGACTAAAGTTGAGAATAAACAAAGACTCCTGAAAGATACTAAAAATAACAAAAGAAGCTTTTATATTTGGGCCAAGGGAAACAGAAAAGTTATGTTCCTATGATTAACAATAGCAAATCTTATTTTGCAAATCTCATTCAGTTTGGTTTTGAGAGAGTAAGATAAATATCATGTAAATACATACTTACATAAAGAAGAAAAAAGTAAAATCCTGCGTGTAGAGAATTCTATAAAACAGAAAATGACCACTTCTGGTGAAAATATCCACTCCCAGAAGAACTTGCCATAAGTTTCATGCCATTGAAACTACTTTGCCAAAAGTCACTGATGACTTTCATCACACCCACGCGATACACATTTTTCAGCCCTCACTATTCTTCATGTTTCAGCAGAATCCAATACTAATGATACCCCCAGATATCTCCTCTTCTTCACTTCAGAGGGAAAAGTGGTTTCCATGATGCAAACCTGCTAGTTTCTTCCAACCTTTCTTACTACTCCTAGGTTTCCCTTGCAGATTTATTGTCCTCTCATTGGCCATTAAATGTTGGAATTTTGCATCAGTATTAAAACTTAAATTACAAGTCAGTGCCGATATCCTATTAAGTTCTCTTATTTAAAAAAAATATATCCTTTGCACTGTAGACCCATATATCCAACTGCCTAATTGATCTCTCTACCATAAAGTCATTTATAACCTATCCTATCCATGCTTGTGGTCTCTTCCAGACCTCCCTCTCACTAATAACAGCTCCTCTCAACCAGATCTGAAAGCCAGAAAAACCCAGGATATACTCTTGACTTGACCTTCTCTCTCATTCCCACATGCAGTGCATCACAGGGGGCAAGCTTTTCCAGATCCTCATAGCATCATGCACCTTAATATTGTATAAATAACTAATTAAAATGTATCTTCCCCTTTAGACTATAAACTCCATGAAGTCAGGCAATAAACATGGCTTATATTCAGTATCCTACATTTACCATCTAGCATAATGCCTGGCAATTAATAGACACTGGAGTTCTTGTCATATAATAGATTGCTCTGATTCAAGAAATCTTAACTTAGCAATAGAGAGGACAAAAAACTTTTTAAATGGTGATTGAGTCATCAGGACAAACTAACTTGGGGCTCAGTTTCTTGTAACACTAACAAGTTGATATTTCTACATTTACTAAGTATATATGCAAAACACACACACAACCTTGGACAGAATTTCATTCTGGCGTCATCACACAAATCTTGAATTTCAAGCTTTTAACAAACTATACACTTCAGCAGGAGTTTATCAGGACCCTCATTTAACCACCTGTCAATACTACAACTGGACATTTCTTACCGGGTAAAGTTTATTTTCAAGTAGTGTAATTTGTCTCAACTTAGACTGACTCCTTTTTTTTCAATGTTGAAGTTTACATTACTATTGAATCTATTGTCATTGATGTAAAGTTTCATGAGTACAAAATTGCTTTGGAATAAATGTACAGAAGATTTCCCAACAAACGCACCAGTAATTCTACGATTTCCATGGACAGCATCGAAACCTTCTCACTGACCATTCATTACAGACATGTCCACCCCCACTAGAAACAGATTACTACTAGTTCTATTTTATTTTCTCTTTCACCTAACTAGTATTTGGCACTTTCCTTTAATCAGAGATTTCACCAATCCTTTGAAAACAGGTCATGATTCTATTTCAATGAGAAATAATTTTCTAAAATCTTTGTTCCAGAGACACTGCCTCAGGCCATGGAAAGTCAATACACACATTAAACACCTTTTCACACACAAAAAGTCCTCAGGTATCTGATTTCACCAACACAATGTTTCCCAAAGAAGTTCCCTTTGATAAATAAATCTCACAAGTTCGAAACAAGGTAGTTTGTCGGCAGCAATGGTAAATGTACTTTATGCCTGTGTAGAAAAATCAAATCACAATATCCACAGCAAGATTAACAAAATAAGACCAGTATCTAACCTTAAAAAACTAGAAATGACCACAAAAAGAGGGCTTTCTTCCATTTGTTTTATCTAGCTAGAAAGTACATACAAAGCCACCTATCAAGAAACAAAAGGTTATCTCAGGTATTCAGCTGTGGATAAGCCAAGGGAAGCTGCTATTACAAATTAATAAAGGTAGGAATGCACACAAGGAGAGCATGCCTGATTTGCTCAATTTGCCTCCAAAATAGGTCATTTCCTGACCTGGAAAACCACTTCAAATCCAATAAAACAAAATGATGCTCATTTCTTATATTGTTATTAATGAACACCATAGAGTAGCTTTATGGAGATGTTCAAACACAAGGATTGAAGATATGTGAAGAAACAGGAACATTAAGCAATCAAATAAATCTATATTTATGCATCCAGACATATAAGCACTTAGGTGCTTTTTCTAGGCGTATTTTTATTTTAACATGAGTATTTAGATTAATACTTGTGTCAGACAGAATAATGGTCCCCAAAAGGTGTTGATATCCTAATCCCTGGAACGCGTGAATATGTTACCTTAGCAACAATAAAGCTGCAGATGGAATTGAGGTTGCTAATCAGCTGACTTTGAGGGGAGATTATCGTGGATTACCTGGGTAAATCAAGTGTGATCATTAGTGACCTTAAATGAGGAAGAAGCCGAAGAGGAGAACCAGAGAGACAGCAACATGGTAAAGGCTCAGCCTGACCTTGCTGGCTTTAAAGATAGAGAAAAGGAAGCGTAAACCAAGCAAGGTCAGCAACCTCCACAGGCTGGAAAAGGCAAGCAAATAATCCTTCCCTAGAGCTTCCAGAGAAGAACCAGCCCTGCCTTGATTTCAGCTCGGGGAGACCCGTGTGACCTCTGACCTCCAGGAATGTAAGTTAATAAATTCGTGTTGTTTTATGCCACTAACTGCTGGGATTTGTTGTAGCAGCCATAGAAAACTAAGATGATAAATATTTCACAACAAAAATTGTATACATCCTGTTATTTCTAAGCATAATAATAAACTAACCATTTTATCTTACATATCTTGTTTAAAAAAACAGCAAACAAAAAAACTCATGGTCCACTTTCAGATGGCCTAAAACAATTAGTGAAGTTACACTTCTCCTTAGGTCTCAGTTTCCTTATTTTTAATATAACGGAATCTGTTGCAGTGTTCTAAGGTCCCTTTGAGCTCTAAAGTTCTTTGTGTCCTTGTCTCATGAATGCTAATTATGAAGTACTGCTTGAGTTTTGGCTTTTTCTATGAAATCATTCTGTTAACCTCTAACAAGCCTTTTAACAAAAGTAGTCATGTTAAAATAAATCTAATGCAAGTTCACAAAATTATTCCTAATAACCTTTTGCTTTTCACTTTAGGTCTCTTAACAATTTCCTCTGCTTTACTTTGGCATTTCTCTCATCTTTCAAAAAGACCAAGTTCAAGTAAAAGAGTGCTTCAGTTAGGAATTGCATGTAGTTTTTTTCTTGCTGTTACCTCAGAAGAGGCAAGACAAAAAAAAGAAAAAATCAATACAGTGCAGAATTTTGCTTTTAAATAATCCTTAACATACAGGTCTTTGGAGGTCCAATAAGGCATTATCTAAGAGGAGAAACAGTATATTTCTTGTTTAACTGGCTGTAAAGCCTTTCCTGTAAACTATTTACAAGTCCTGGTTATATTGCTTAACATGTACAGTTTAAAAAAAACTAGTAATTTCACTGCAATTAACCAATATAGTGAATTTCTTTCTCTTAAAAAAAAATCACAAAACTGGAAAAAAAAACAGAGAAGGAAAATTAAAGATACATTATACAAGGGCTACGTTAAGTCTCCTTTAAGTTAGTCAAAATATTGCTACAATACATGATAGTGTCGTCAATAAAAACCACTGGAGGACATCATTTAAAAGTAGATTTTATGCAACTATGCCCTCTTGGCCTTAAATGAATTGAATATTCCTGAGAGTAATTGACAGTTGAGGACTGTAGTTGAAAACATTCAGAATGTACATATATGCAACATTTTCCCAACCACTACCACAAATATGCTAAATAGTAAAGATATTTACAGTTTTCTTATAACTGTGATATTATTCTGTGTGTGTAAAATTTTACTAAACAAAATGAAATGTTTGATTTTTTCAGTACATTTGAAAGCAGAAATTGGGGCAGGAAATGAATAGGAAAAAGAAAAATGAGTTGAGTAGAGGATTCTAGATCTTATGAAAGACAAGCAGAAAAGGCTGGGACAACCCTGTTCCAGAAGAAAAACAATGTTAAAAAGTCAAACTCATAGAACCAGAGAATAGAACTGTGGTTTAGAACTGTGGTTTCCCATGGCTAAGGGGGTGGAGAAATGTTGGTCAAAGCATGCAAACTTTCAGTTATAAGATGAGTAAGTTCTATGGATCTAATGTACAGTATGGTGACTGCAGTTAATAATACTGCACTGTACACTTGAAATTTTCTAAGAGGTAGATCTTAAGTGTCATCACCACACACATACACACACGAAATGGTAACTATGTGAGATGAAGGATGTGTTAATTAACTTGCCTGATAATCATTTCACGATATAATTGTATATTAAATAATTACATTATACACCTTTAAAAAACAAGATAAACATTGTTTTACATGCCAAAGAAAGCTGTCAGGAAGAGTTTGGGGCCAGGTGCAAATGGACAATAGAGATTTGAAAGGTTTATAGGAGTGGGGAAAAGAGAGGTCTTCAAGGGAAGCAATCACAGTAAGTGAAAAATGGAAATCAGAAATGCACTTAGTAAATACAAAACAACCTCCAAAACACAAACCCACAACCAAGAAAAGGCCAATCAATAAGAAGAAAGTGGCCTGGCTGTGAAATGTACTAGGCTAATGGTCTCACAGGCAAACCACATTCCTTCCTATTTTTAATCACAAGCTGAGATCCAGGAGGTGTGTGTGATTGTATGTGAGGTTAACCCTGGATAGCTCCACGATGCTGTCTTGCAGCTGGGTTTTAAATGATTTGAACACAGTTGTGCTGATAAAGGTTTCCCTACAATGCTTTTAAACTGAGTTAAATTTTAATGAGTTAATGAATAACTGGAACGTAACAAACAAATCCATGTGCAGTCTAATGAGAGGGAGCTGAAGAGTAGAGGAAGAGAGGGAGAAGACTAAGAAAAGGCCAACCACAGAAACAACAGCAGGGGCAGGGCAGCGGGGGAGAGAGGGAAGGAGTCCGGGGGACAGAAGCAGGCAGGACAGAAGCATCAGCCACACATGCACAGCCTGGATTTTCCCCAAGGCTCCACCACTCCGGAGTGCACACCACCAAGCAAAACAGGAGGGTCTGCTGGGCCTTTGTTCCTAATTCTGTTCTTTGTTTGGCCCTCACGAATTCTGCCTTCTATTTCACTAGTCCCCCAGGAAGCCTGGTCTTGAAGCTTCTGTTTGTTCACATGGTTTTGTATGTCACAGAGGGTTCAACACAGCCTAATGCAGCGAATGAGTTTGGGTCCATGTGTGCATCTGTGGTCAGTTTTGTTTTTTGCTTTATTCCCCCCTTTTAGCATAAGGAACCCACTTAATTTGTTTCTTTTTGTTTTGTGATAATCTCAAACTATTTCAGAAAAGTTGCAAGAATAAGACTAAGAACTCCTGGATATCCTTTACTAACCAAATTCCTCAATTTTCAACATTGTATCAGGTTTTCTTTTTTTCCATACATTTAACCTTTACTCTTTATAATTCAACACAAATTACTCACATTTCCTAAACCATTTGATAGTAGGTTGCATACAACATGTCCTTTACCCCCACAGTATTTCCATGGTATCTATTTCTAAGCCACAAGAATATTCTCTTACATAAGTACAATACAATTATCAAATTCAGAAACTTTAACATTGATATGATAAGCATATATAATGCAAGGCTAAACCGACCTGTGGGCCAAATCTGGCCTGCCTACTGATTTTATAAATGTAATTTTACTGGAACACAGGTATAGCCATTCTTTTCTGATTGTCCATGGCAACAGCATGAACAATAGCAGAGTTGGGTAGTTGTTTCACAAACGACAACTTGGCCTGCATAGCCCTAAAAACTTTACTATACGGTCCTTCACAGAAACATTTTTGCTAATACCGATATAAGTCATGGCCCATATTGCACTGTCAATTGTCCCAATAATGTTCTTTGTAACTGTATTTCCCAGCCCAGGATTCAATCAGGGATCATGCATTGCATTTAATTGTTATATCTCTGAGTCTCCTTTAATCCAGAATAATTCCTGAGCCTTTCTCTGTCTCCAGGTCACTGCCATTTTGAAGAAGAAAAGCCAGGTATGTTTTAGAATATTCCCATAGTTGGGTTTAATCTGGTGTTTCCTCATGACCAGATTCAAGCCATGCATTTGTTGTCAGAACGCTGCAAAAAAA
>JAQQAC010008864.1:15621959-15661907 GCA_029783875.1 Phataginus tricuspis
AAAAAAAGTGATTTTATGTTCTTCTTATGGTATCATACCCAGATCACATGATCTTTTTGCCCTTCCTTAATGATGGTAATTCTGATACTCTCTTTCTGTGCTATACAGATACTATTTTTGTCCTTGCAATAAATAAAAAATCTGTAGGGAGATGCTGTAAAACAATTAAGTATTCTGTTGTCCATCAGACTTCTGCCCCCAATTTAACATCCACTGATGAATCTTGCCCAAATCAACTTTTACGATTATTAATGCAATATGCTAATTTTTCTAATTCATTTGTAATATCACAGAATCCACGATGGTATCAGTTTATGATCAGAAATTAAATGACTCATCTGTTGCTAGCTGTTTTTCAAGGTTCTCTTAGAAAAATGTAGAACTTTCAAAACTCCTATACTTAGATAGTCCTAAAGTCTCTCAGGATACAGAATACCAATCTAGGCAAATGTTCTAAGACAAAAATAATTAGAATTTCTTGCTCATCCACATACGAAACCTATCTTGTAAAGCTACCACTTATGTTAAAAAGCTACATTTTAAAACTTCTATTGTTTTCACTCTAGAATGTACACTCATTTCTGCAATATAAAGTAGAAAAGAGACATCCATGACAAAATAACACAAAAAAAAACCTAACATATTTTGTATAATAATTGTGAGTCACCCATACATCATTCCCTTCTACTTAACCCACCAGGGTCACAAATTACAGTTCAGCAACCACTGTCTTGAGCTAAGGAATTAAGTCCCAAAGTTTAGGGACTATATTAGTTTTCTATGGCTGCCAGAACAAAATACCACAGGCTGGGTGGCTGGAGCAACAGAAATTTATTTTTGCACAATTCTGGGATATAGAAGTTCAAGCTCAATAGGTAAGTTGGGTCTCTTTCTGAGGCCTCTCTGGTTCACTTGCAGACGGCCACCTTCTCACAGTGTCCTCACAAGGTCTGTGTCCTAATCTCTTCCTATAAGGATGATAATCATACTGGAGGTGGGTCCACCGTGTGACTTCATTTTCCTCACATTCTTGTCTTTAAAGGTCATATCTCCAAATAAAGTCACATTCTGAGGTACTGGAAGTTAGGATGTCAGCAATTGAATTTGGAAGGGACACAATTCTGTTCACAACAGGGACAATACTAGGTTCTATTTAAGATAAGTGCCAATTTTCTAGGTGACACTAGGAAATCTGCATCTGCTTATCCATATCTGCTTATACACTTGGGTCTTCTACCTCACCAGCTGTGGAAGGAACCTGCATATTTACTTAAGGAAGAGATAACATGTGTGGATGTGATGGCTGTCATCAAATAATTGAATGGAAGATGCATTACAAATTGACTTGTTTTAAATACCAAATGATTTCACTTATGTGTGTAGTATAAAAACAAAGCAAAACAAAAGGAACAAAATGGCAATAGACTCATAAACACCAAGAAGGGACTAGTTGGTTACCAAAGGGGAGGGGCTAGGGAAGATAGGGATGGAGGGAGAAAGGAATTAAGGGGCACAATAATTCACAGTCACAATGAGGGTTGGTCATGGGGATGTTAGTACAGCATGCAGAAGAGAGGTAATGATTCTGTAACATCTTACTTGGTTGATGGACAGTGACCACACTGGAGGGGGTGAGGGTTTGATAATATGGGTCAATGATGAACCACTGTGTTGTGAATTTGAAACCATCATAAAATTGTGCATCAATGATATGTTAATCAAAAAAAAGAAAAAAACACAACACATATATACACACACACAAAGAAACTGACTTGTTTTAAGTCATTCACAAAGGTTTGAACTATGACCAGGAAACAATACAGTTTTCAGTGAAAAAAAATATCTTTCTTACTTATCTAACATTAGAAGGAAATCAGTGACCTACGAAAATAACATAAAAGCTTAGATAAACTGTGGGTTGAAAGAGTGGCAAGGAGTTGGCAAAATGAGGCTGTATTGTATCTGTATATTCCTTTTCTCAAGTGAAACTAAAAGACAGATTTCAACAGCTCTGTCCATCAAAGTTTTAAAGTTTCCTGAACTTCTCCAACAACTGAAAGTCATTGCCCCAGGAAGAAGCAAGAAATGAAATATCTTCATACCAAAGGCTTGGTGTCTTTTCTCTGGAGCAAAACATATGCCCCAAACCATTTCAATGACACAAGGGCAGGAAAAGACACTGATAAAAGGAAGAGATCATGTGTGGGTGTTTTGAATGTATATAATGACTCAACAGAACTGAAGCCACGCAATGTACCTAACAGCTTTTGAATCAATACCTCTGACAAAGCAGCTCTCAGGTCAAGAACCATTGACTTTCAACATTAATTTTATAAAGTAAAAGTTAAAACAATGTTCTTTACAGAAAGTGGCAAGGCAGACCACATACATGGGTATATGATGATATAAAATGAGTACATCCTCTCAGTGTTCACTTTGAATTTCAAACCCCTGCCTTTATGGAAAGCCAAATAAGAAGCATCATAGCACAGGATTCGGGAATGGGGGAATCCAGCATCAGGCTACCTGGGCCAAATCCGGGACCTGTTATCAGCTATGTGACACTGGGCCAAGTACTTAATCTCCCTGTTTCCTCATTTGAAAATGGAGATAATAAGGGTGAGTAAGTACCTCATTTACTTGCTGTGAGGGGTATACAAGATAATATATTTGAAGAGTGCCTCACGTATAGAAACCATTTAAGAAGAAGAGCTATATTCTGCTGGAAATACGAAGGCAGTGAGCATTAAGACAGGCTTCCCATAATCAGATTTTTGTTTCAGATATATATTGAGAGCACAGTGAAAGATGGATTGATCTGAGGAGACCATTTGTGCAGCCAGGGCAGGACACCAGACAAGGAGACTACTGCAACAGTCCAGGGAAGATATTTTGAGGGTCTTAACTAAAGCAGCATTGGAATAGACAAGAGGTAATAGAAAGGTACGGGAGACTTTAAAGAGAGAGCATAGGATTTGCTGTAAGGAAAATCAACTGGGTAGCTGGAACTCTGAAGGACTGGTATGAATCATGCTTGAGAGCACATAATATAACTGCTTCTAAACATGCTGAAATTGAGGTACACTCCTGGGTATTCTTGTGGGTTACTGCCGTAAGCAGACCTAAACCATGAAGGAGAGGATGGAGCTGGGGTTCCATTCTGCATGAGAGTCAACCGTATTTCACTGATGAAAGAAACATTTTTAAATTTATGTTAGAGAAGAAACAGATGACACTTCCTAAGAAAAGAATGTGGGGATTACAGCCAAATCCTTGTATAATGTTCAGTGCCAAGTATTTCTGTTCACTATTTTATATATATATATATTAAAGTCAACATTGGGATTGCATCATTGCATCAGTTCTCCACAATCAGCACTAGTTTTGACAGACAACTCCTTTTCTTAAAAATCTTAGAAATGATGTTTCACCAACACGTTTTCTGTTATGTATCAATCATTAATTCATTCTCTGATTTCCAAAAGAGGACATTCACGAGCAGATCTAATTCTGCTGCCCAAGAATTACACCTCCCCATGGCAATCTTTGTATTCATCAGCACCTTTCTCCTTACAACAAGAGAATATCTAGTTTTTATAGGGGCCATTTAAACTGACCCTCAAAAACATCTAAATAACATCTTGGTCATGAATATGTTCTGCATGCCTTGTGCACTGGGAAGCATCCTTCTTGTCTGAGGTCAACTTATCCAAAACTATGTAAACTGAATTGCCAACTAGACCCTTTGGATAAAGTATGTATAAATATGTACACTGGAGAATCACAGTCATTCTAATAAAAGAGGTTTAGTTTAATAAGTGTATAAAATATGTAGGTTTAGTTTTATTTCAATACTCTTTTTTACTATGATTTGGTAGTCTTTTTAAATAATTTGGTTTCATTCACGGTTAAGAAAGCAAAATTTCATTTTGGTTTGATTCAGCAAATTGCTGCATATTTTTCAGGTTTATATGGTTTATTACTTATTTAAGTCCTGGAAACCTGCAAATAATAACCAAAGTACTTAGAGTATATGATATTAAGGTCTAGATGACAATAAATGTCAACTAGCACTGGCTCTTTCTCGACTGCTTTTTTTTTTTAAATCAACCTTGAGATTGAAGAAAAAAATGAAATTTTACTAGGTTGTTAACACCAGTATGTAACATAAGATGCTTCCATGTGTTTTTGTTGCCCAAACACTTAATAAAGAGACAATAAAAAGTTAAAATGTGATTTCCAAATTTTATGAAGAAGTCAGAGCAATCAAAAGGCCAGGAAAAACAAAAATGTTTACACATTTTGATGCTAAATTACTCTGAATTGAATTTTTTAAAAAGCAACACATGACAAATAAAACAAGCCAATTTTATTTCAGGAAGGAAGCTAACAATCTATTAGAGAAAATACCATTACACTTAGGAATCTCTAGCAGATATATTGTAGCCAACAGGGAGAAAAAGTAATAACATTAACTTCATGGTTGCATTCAAATTTATCACAAAGCTGAAATCTCTTTTCTATAACCTATAAATTAAAGTCTAAAAGCTAAACTTCATGAGAAGTAACCACCATAAATCAACTAATATTATTTAAGAGCACTAAAGAAAAAGCTACCCATACCTAGTTCTAAAACACTCAGAAATGCAAAACTCCTGTGTACAAAACTCATATTTGTGATGTAAACTTGACACGTATACAACATATTCAAATATACAATTTAGGTGGGTTTTTTTTTTTCCCCACTAAGACTACAGCAAAGTTGACGACTAAAAAGTTCCTATTTAAAAACCACCCCTCTTTTCATAGGTCTGAGAAAAGAGACACAGCACAGGTCTGGCTGAGGCTACCAGCTCCCTCTTCCTGCCATCATTCTCCAGGTGCCCTTACCCCTGCCAGCAAATTAAAGGGCCTGGAGAAGAACCACATGTAAAGGCATGTGTAAGCATCCTCTTAGGACAGATGTGCTGACACTACTTAAAACTAATTGAAAGACAAGGTGTGGCATTCCTCTTGGAATCGATAAACTCAGGCAATCTTTGGAGACACTGTTTCAATTCAGTGTTCAGTGGGGAAAAAAAAAAAGAGTAAAACAAAGACTCAAGAGTTTAAGAACTGGCACAATTTCACTTGTGGTTCATGGACTCCTTCCCACCTAACCCACACCTCTCCTCCCCATGACATTGTTTTCTGATAGCAATACCAGCATATACACACGTATGTTTTTCCCCTCTCACTGGATCCAGTCTCATACCTAAGTACTCCTTGGTCTCTTTATTTAATATACTTGCGCTGGGACTGCTCTCACATGAGTTTAATCATCTACCTACTCTATGAGGTGGAATATGTACATTCGGGGAACCCCAATATGACAACAGGCTTGCACTTCCAAACTCAGAGAGCAAAAATATTATTTAAAACCCCTAATTATACCTTATCATTTGAAGTAATTCTGAAAAGATATTTTCATCATCTCATACACATTCTTTAACTTTGTTATACCACTAAAATTAAATCTATACCCAATTATTTAAGTTCAACTGTTAGCTAGCCATTATCTCATTTACCAATGGTTTTGTCAAGATTTAGAACATGAAATCCTTTATCTTTTTTTAAATTTTCCCACTTTGCGCACCAAATGCTTTGCACTTTTATTGCTTTATAGTGTTGGAGGCTAACAAGAAATAACAATCCGAAGAGACTAATCAATCCAGACCTTGAGACAATAGGCTGAGATAAAATGAATGAATGGAGACACCTTTTAAGTGATGGATTAATTCATTACATTGTGTATCACCACTGTTTCCCCAAGAAACATTTGCAATATTGCATTGCAAGGATTGTGGTATCAAGGCCCTCTTATTAAGTAAGAAACCCTTTCACAAACTTTTTTTTTTTAATAATTTATTTTGGTATCATTAATCTACAATTACATGTGCAATATTATAGTTATTAAACTACCCCCTTCATCAGATCCCCCCACCAACCCCATTACAGTCACTGTCCATCAGCTTAGTGAGATGCTATAGAATCACTACTTGTCTTCTCTGAGTTGTACAGCCCTCCCCATGCCCCCCCAACATTACATCTGTTAATCGTAATGCCCCTTTTTCCCCCTTATCCCTCCCTTCACACCCATCTTCCCCAGTCCCTTTCCCTTTGGTAACTATTAGTCTGTTCTTGGGTTCTGTGAGTCTGCTGCTGTTTTGTTCCTTCAGTTTTTTTCTTTGTTCTTATACTCCACAAATGAGTGAAATCATTTGATACTTGTCTTTTTTGGCTTGGCTTATTTCACTGAGCATAATACCCTCTAGCTCCATCCATGTTGTTGCAAATGGTAGGATTTGTTTTCTTCTTATGGCTGAATAATATTCCACTGCCTTTCACAAACTTTTTATCCTCCAGTTCTAACTCCACCTCCTTCTTTCTTGACCCAATTCAATAATCATTCCTCAGGTACCTTAGAGATATTCTGATCATATTACATCCCTTCAGTTCATGTGTTTAAAATTGTAATATTAATGGTTAACTTAGTGAGACCCACTCCTCAATTTCTACCAAGAATTTTTAGAATATACATTTCAAGAGTTTCCAACAAGTTTTACGTACTAAAAAAATTGGGTCTTACAGGTCTTCTATCTCTTCCAGTACTGTTTTATAGCATACTATTTTACAGAAGACAAGCTTGTTAACTAAAGAGGGGTTCTAAAGTAGACCATCTGGCTGCTGTGCATTTTCTTTTTAGAACTTAATTTTGTTCTAATTGAATTACTTTCAAAAAATAAAATATATAAAAATAAGTGAATAAATAAATCCTGTTGCATGGATTTCAGGCATTAACACAAATTAGCAATTTACTGGATTTCTTTTTTTGTTGTTTGTTTGCTTGTTTTTAATGCTCACCCCCAGTGGCAAGAAGCACATTCTTGATTTCTTCACAGAAGAAAACTGGCTCCAGGGCCCTCCCTAATCAGATCTGTGTTGGATGACCTTGAACAGTTCTTCCCAACCCTTCTGAAGAAGTACAGTACCAAGTGAAATAGCCAGGGTGGTAGCAGTCCCCTAGCCTGTAAGTGAAACTGAAAATGTATTCCTTGTGGTCTGGCTATATCTACCTTGGCTCATAGTTCATACTGCAGTGTATTATATTTGTTTTTAGCCCCGGTGTATGACTTAAGCAACTCTGAAATGGGAACAGACCCAAAGAAAATCTTGATTGTGAAGGAGGTGTGGTCACAGGATAAGACATAGGAGGGGGAGAAGGTAGAGAAAGAGAAGAACTAGAAACAGAAACTTGTTTAAAATAAAATGTATGTATTAGAAAATAAATGGAAACACAACTGTAAGAGATTGGCTCAACAGAAATGCTACAAGTGAACTAGCCATGTGGACATTTTAAACACTGAGCGGTCACATCTAAGTAGTAAAGAACAGCCATCACAGAAAAGCAGCATCTCCTCAAAAGTCACCAAAGTGCCACTTCAATTAGTCAGTCAGTGAACAGTTTCTGCTACCGATGGACACACAGGTACAGAAAAAGCAAGCTGTGGGAGAATACAGAGAATTCCCTACTGTTTGCTATCAACAAGACACCAATTGTTCTTCGTTGAATAGCTTATTCTGGGAATTCTTCTGACAGGAGGGATCAGATAGCATCTGTCTCTTACAAGTAAAGGCATTAAGCCAATGAACAGTTCTCATTATCCCAGACAACAACAAATGAAGTCAGAGCAAAGGGGAACGAGGTGGTACCCTGCTCATTAAACCACTTGATGCACTGACACGCTTTCTTCATCGCTGAGCCAACTTAGGCCTAACTTCCTTAGGTGTATGATTCCTAATGCAATAAAACCTTAGTAATCTGAATGTCTAATTACTACAGTTTTAGACAAAGACTCTTACTAATGTAGTAATGCCATCAACGCTGAGAACAGAAATGTCTCTATTCATTTTAAATGCTTGAGCAATGTATTATATCATCAAGGTCTACAAGAGCATATTTTTTTCTACCAACATATTTTTTTTATCCTGACTCATACACATCATGTCTTCCACAACACTGAGTGTTTAAAAGCAGAAAAGAAGCATGTTTTTCATAAAAATAATGTAATTCAAAAGCAACAGAATCCCGATTTTTCACCTCCTTTTCCTTCCCATCTTCTTTTCCTTGGATATTATGAATTAGTACAGTTTAAGTGTAGTAATATGGAGCCTGACTCCCTGAGTAATTTTTATTCATATAGATGAACAAGGGAACAGAAAAAAAACATAGTACTGGAAATCTAATATACTAAAAGAACTCGTACATTTCCCTAATGCTCAGGTCATCATTATAAGCTGTGCAGTCAATGTCATCTTTGTGCACAACAATGGATATCACTTGAATGAAGAGTCAGTCCTAAATAAAATCTCTCTACTCTGGCATCAGATAGTCAGGGCCTACAACTAGCTTAGAATTACAGTGTAATTAAACTGCAACTCTAATTAAAAGTACTGGGCTAATGTGACATGAAATGTCTTTTATCATCACAGGCCAATTATGTCTCAGTCTGCCATTGTCCTCTGGTGTGTATAAATTTTATCTTTTCATAAAAATAATTGAACACAGATTTGGTAATGACATCCGGGACAGGATGTCCTGGTAATTTCCAGGGTCAGACATTTCCTTTTCAATTAATTTCCCCGCCTCATGGCTCTGTTATACATCCTCAGTATCCCTTGATTCCTCAGAAATATATCCTAACTACTGACCAAAGAAAAGTGTCCTTTAAATAAAGTAATTCATGAATCCTAGATTTAGACATTACAATTGCCTTATCAAATAAAATAAAGAAAAAAGTGTTTTCTTACTATTATTTGGTATTAGTGGCTAATCTATCACTCTTGGCCCGAAATTATTTCCAAGATAGTATAAAGTAAGTATAATGAACAGCTATCTTTTAGCAAACCTATATTTTCTCAAGAATAGTGGGTTTCAGTTCCACTAACCCTTCTTTCTTTGTCCTTCTATAAAAACCTTAACAGTAAATACTTAGCACCTTTTTAAACTCTTATTTTAAACTTCTTAAACTCTTAAACAGTAAAACTATAATTCTTTTGGAAAAGTAATGCTTTCTATAGGTTATTTTCAATCCTACCCATAATCTTAGTTAAATTTTCAAGTGAATAATTTTGAATAAACATCTGTCTCCAAGTTTTAACAAGTTAAACAATCAAATACTAGCTATGACTAATTTGAATAAGACTAAGTCTATGATGCTAATATCATCATTGTTGAGCCAGTTATCAAACGATAATACTAACACCTATTTTGTTCCCAAGAACAGAAGTAAACTACAGAGGAAAATATTTCCTGGGGAATCCTTTATGAAGTAAACTTTTAAAATGCATGTATGTCCCTTGTAGGGGACTTTTTGCTAATGCTCTATTTAAAAAACAAGTGTTAAAAAAATATTGAGTTATACTTCTGAAATGCAAAATGAGGCAATAGAAAATTATCCTCGTTTATATTTTTCCTACTAACTGTGTCCTCAAAAATAAATTAAAGTAGCATAGTTTGTTCAAATTAAATCACATTTTTAAACTCAATAGTTTCCTTCCTTTTCAAAAATACAAATCAAATCCAAAACCCTAACTGCTGTAATTTTAATTTGCTTCAAAATACATACAAACCTCATAAAAATCAAATTTTCATTTTAACAAGCAGACAATCTCAACAAGATGTTCATAGGATCAAAAAAAAATTAGAGTGTCTGAACCCACAGTGAAAACGAAGAATGATCTACATATAACAGTATCAGTTATGTGAAGTTTTAATGCTACCCAAGCTATGTAATTACAATTCAACTACATGATTAGGAAAATTATCAGAAAACCTAGTAGTGTATAAAAATGTTAATGTATGGCTTTGTTGCAATCAACCTATAGTGAGATATAAAAAAATAACTCAAGTAATGACATGCTATATACGGAACACAGCATATAATAATAGCACACATCACATTTTATTGTCATATCCTAAGCAAGTAACCAGTACTTGGGGTATTTAATTTTCACTCAGTTCTGCTGCCATCACATTTCTATCAACTCCCTTCACTGGGAGAACTACACAGTAGAAAAAGAAAACTTGCCGGGCATCTAATACTAACATAACCTTATAAAGCTCCATCATTAAAATGCTTTACCTAGCAAATCATTCTTGAAAATGCATATACTTCATAATACTGTATTGAACACTGGAAATAGGCTAAGAGAGTAGATTTCAGGTGCATTCGTCACACACATAGAAAATGGTAACTACGTGAGAAGATGGTATGTCAATTAGCTTGACTGTAGTTATCATTTCACATGTATACACGTATATCAGATCATGTTGTACACCTTAAGTATCTACCATTTTATTTAAAAATATATTGATAAAGAAAAAAGTGCATATACAAATACACACAAGAGATAACAGCTACTATAAGCTTTGTTATTTCAAAGACAAGGTCCCATTAGAGGAGAGGAGACAAGAGCTAACTCATGTGTGTGGCTTCAATAAATAAAATGAAAGAAAACAAATGAAAAAAGAAAAGAAAAAAGGACTATTTGGGCTACAGTTACTGTCACCATGAGGGAGGCTAGTGAACAAAGGGTGAACCCACGAAGCAACTTGGGGGAGCTCTTCCAAGGGGACGGGGAACGGAGGCAGTCACCACAGAAAGGATGTGGAGCCCAGGGAGGGAAGATGCAGGGTCCAAGGGAAGGCAGAAGGTTGCCCCTGCTGAAAACATGTTATTAAAGAATAAACACATTAACAGTAATCAGACAAGGAATACGGAAAATACCTTCTAGGAGTGAAGAATAACCAGCAGTTTTGCTTGAGTGTTGAACACCCTTTTTAAACATCTACATACCATTTTGTCATTCAATCTTTTTGTCACAGACAGAAGACAAGTATTATTATCCCCCATTGGACCAAGAAGTAGTTAAACAAAGGTTTGACTCATGTAACTTAGACAGCAATTGACAGAGTTTGGATTTGGGTTCAAGTTTATGGGCTTCAATGTCCTATGCTTCTTGCTTCATTATTCTGAAGTCTGTGAAAAGATCAACAGATGCCTGCCCCTAACTCCAACACTGCTGTGCCACAGGCTTGGTTTTCTCTCTGAAGTCAGTATCCACTTGCAGACAGAGTACAGCTACCTAATGTGAATGAGGACTCAGACAATTCAGTCTTAAGTATTCTAGAAATATAATACTTGTTTCACATCTATGAAACCTGTTTCATCCTCTTTGTCAGTGAATCTTTATCCTCCAAATAACTGTGAGGGGAGTCTACCCAAAAAAGAGAAGGGGAGTATGTAATAATCTTGCCTATAAAGAAAGAATATAAATATGAAGAATATTTATATAAACATTGAGAGGCAGAATGAAACCAATTATAAGCCAGCAAAGACAGATCCCCTAAAGTAGACACATTATACCATTTCAAGGGAATGATATACCTGGTGCCTAAATTTCTTATAATTAACTTAACATCCTAAGTGCCAGATACCAGATACTAAGTATTCCACACACATTATACCACTCTAAGGTAGGTACTGGTATTAGCCACATCTAAATGAATTGAGGATTAGTTTTTGTTCAAGGTTATGCACACAATAAGTGGAGATGAATCATGAGTGGCAATGGATGTGGCAATTAAATGTTAGGAATTTATTCAAGCAATACCTAAGTAAATTGATAATGGGTTGAAATAGGGTATAAGTAACAAAAATTAAAAAGGCAGAGACCATAGAGTCTATCAAAAACTTGGTAAGTAATTATAGGATTTGACAGTAATTAAATACAGAATTTGTAATTAAAATATTGTGTTAATTTTTTAAATTATAATAACCAAAGCTGGTACACTTTTAAGTAAATGGTGGGAACATATATTGCTATTGTCAATACAAAAGTGGAAGATCCATTTAGTAATCCAATATGGAATTACATTAAAGGACATTAATATAGTTTTCTCAAGAATCAAGCTTCTAGAAATTAACCCAAGGAATACTACTAAAAATGCATGAAGTTCCTTGTTATTTTTAGTTGTTTAAAAAAATTGTAAAAGTTGTGCAAGGAAACCTTAATATTAAACATCGGTTAAATGGCAAACAATAGTACAAATTCATATATTATACAGGTTTTTATGACAAATATAAAGAAAATATTTAGGTATAAAAGCATGTATTTATTAGATATGTTAAAATTGTATGTGTGCTGTGATTATAACTATTAAAAATAATTGATGCCTATGGAAAAGGAAAGGGAAGACAGATACATACACAGAAAAAAGAATCAGATCCATTGAGGTGTTTATCAATTTGGCTGTTAAGTGACAGAAATCGGACTCAAACTACTTTAGGCAAAAAGAGAAGCGTATTGACTTGTGGGATCAAAAGAGATGTTGAATAATTAAACCACAGGATATGCAAGGAAGAAGCTAGTTCTCATAAACAGTTGAGTTAAAAAACAAAATCCAACTGATTAAATGTTAAAGATCTTACTGGCTTTATTCAACAATTCATGGATCAGGCGGCACCCAATCTAGCAGATAGAAAGTAGCTCCATAGAGCTATATAAAGTGAGACTTTTACAGACAGAAGGAAGCAGGAACAAGGAAGTTTATACTAGGCAAAAAAATAGACTGGTTATTGCAAAATTACTTTTTTTCAGGGAGATGGTGTCAGGCAGATTACCTAACCGATGCTGATCAGAGTATTCCTGATTGACCAGCCTAAGAGACCATTTCTGGCTCTTAAGAGTCTGGCTGGCTTAAGAGCCCATTTCTAGCTGTTGCTAAGTATTGTTTTGGTGGCATGAGGCTTAGCACAAGCCACGCCATTTGGGGCCTGGTGTCTTGTTTATAACAGTTGGAACCAGGAATTTTTAACATGGCAGGGAATCTCAAGTTCCTCTCTCTGCTACTGCCTACTGCTTTCTCCCCATAGCAGGAAAGATAAATGCCACAAGCTCTCACATTTTAAATCTTAAAGCTTTTTACCGCCTGTTAGCAAATGACTGGGTCCCAGTTTGGGAAATCTTAGGGCAGGGCTCTTAATTTCCTAGCGTTTCTCAGCTGCCTACTCCCAGATGAAGGAAAGCAGGACACTTTGCCTGAAGATCCCTCCACCTCACCTTTCACACTGAGCCTTTCGATACTGGGATTTCTAAGACATAGATCTTTGGTCTTCATGCCTGTTTCTGGCAGAGAGCTCCTTAAAACCCTGGGATTTCCTAAGTACTAAAAGAAATAAAGGTGTCATGATATTTATAGCAAACCCCTTCCAACCACACCTTAGTTTATGCTAATGAGGTGAACTTTGGAAAACCCTTAAGGATAGGGGCTGTTCACTGAACCAACCCAGTAATCAGAAGGTTGGAACTTTTAGCGCCCCATCCCCTTTTGCCCAGGAAGGGGAGAAAGGCTGTAAGTTGAATCAATCGCCAGACCAGTGATTTAATCAATTATGCCTCTCTAATGACACTTCCATAAAAACCCAAAAGGACTGATTTCAGAGAGCTTCTGGGTTGGTGAAAACATGGTGAAAACATCAAGATTCAGGGAGAGCGATGAGCCCAGACAGCCTGGAATCTCCCCACCCTTCCCCATACCTTGCCTATGCATCTCTTCTATTTTGCTGTTTTTGAATGATATCCTTTTGTAATAAAATGATAATCTAAAAAGTAAAATATTTCTCTGAGTTCTGTGAGCCACTCTAGCAAATTAGTTAAATTCAAGGAGGAGGTTATGCGCACCTCTGATCTACAGCCTGTGGGTCAGAACACAGGTGAGAACCTGGATTTGCAATAGGCATCTGAAGGGGTGTGGGGAGTATCATAAGGCAGAGCCCTTAACCTGTGGGATCTGATGCTGTCTCCAGGCAGAGAAGGTCAGGACTGAGTTAACTGCTTGCTGGCATTGAAAAAATACACACTGGGATTAGTGTCAGAATTGGAAGCATGCTAGATAATTCCATGCAAAAATGTTTTGAACACAGGGAAGAACCTCCTATTTATGTTAAGTTTTGCCAACAGGTAAGGTAGCCTGATTTAGCATTTCTGGGAGTAGATATTGAAGGGATGAGGTTCAAGAAGAAAATACTTATGCCTATATTTGCATAGTGGTATTGAAGATTTTAAATAAATAAAAAAATCTGATGAGAATTCTTAAAAGTGAATTTCAGCTATAATGAAAAATGCAAGAATTACTTTCACCTTTCACTGAAAAATAGAATGTTTTAAAACTAGAATAAGTTGGCTGGCTAGTGTAAAATAAATTTACACTAGCACATAAAGCCATGGATCTCTAATGGGAAAGGAAATACCCTATTGTATATGAAAATAATATCTTTTTCATAAGTTACATCCCTTATTTTTATTGTAAGCAGGTATGAGAAAGGAGATACTTTAAAGAAAAAAACATTTATGTGATTCTCTGATAATCTTTCCACAAGTCATACACACCTCAAGTTTTTAAAATATTTCCACAGCAATCAACTTCAGTACCATAAATTGAGGAGTGTACATTCAGGTATTAAATAAGGTCACTTGTGAAGACAAATATCTTTTTTTGAAAACGGAATATATTTTCTATTGAAATTACGCACAGGAATACAGAGGTAACAAAGTGGTTCCATGATTGGGAAAAAAATCTCATAAATCATTCCAAAGGAAGTTTATGTTTAGAGTTTCACAATTAAAGAATAAAGAGCACTATTCTCTCCCATTTCTTCTAATCCTGCTATGAGTCCTGCACACAGAGCAGGTAATGGGTTGGTCCATGAACTGGGAGCAAACCTCAGCAGGAAATGATACATATTCCCAAGCCTCTGTCATACTAATAAGTAAAATATTAACATGGTCTCAGAAACTAAACTATGCTTATCATATACGGAATCATACAAAATGAAGTAAACCATAAATTCTAAGAACTAATCAATAAAATGTAATTTTATTATTTTTACTAAGTATCTGTATCAAATTACACTATTATATAAAAGACACCTGACAATGTAAACAAACTAAACTCCATTTAATTACCTCATAAACAGAGGGCAAGAACACAAGTCCAAGTATTCCTTGTAAGTTTTGTTTTTCTGTACAACCTACATAATTGCAAATTCATAGAAGATGTGTAATAAGCTCAGAAATAACTTTTTTATTATTTCCCAGGCCAATCCCAATACAGATGGGTATATAATCCATTCTACATGTCTATTTCCAGGAGAGACCCCACAACTTATCTTCATGGTCACTGTAGTGCATTTTTACAAAAGCAAGCACCATTTCTTTAGGTTTACCAAGGCATAAGTATCTAGCATAAATATAAACAATTTTAAAGGCCATCTTAAAACACAACATATTAGACATATTTTTAAGTAAAAAAGTGCTCAATTCACCATTTAGACCAATCTTGGGCATTGACACGGTGACTTTAACTCCAACTTCTTGTCTTCCCCTTTTCTCTCTTTGTGTCCTTTCCCAGGAATTATTTTCCAAAAGATGGCAGTCAGAGGTGTACTACAAAAATCAGCCTTTCACAGAAACAATGAGACAAATGCTAGAAAAAAATGAAGGTCAGTTTTGCTATTATTTGAGAAGTTAAGGCATGACAAGAAAAATCTCAACAGTGTTTGCTGACCCTGCTCATTCTGAACCATGACACTGCTTGAGCCACACAGAGCAAATTGCCAACCATGATCCGAGTAAGGGATTCTGCAGACGTATCACTCCTACACAGCACAGCCCGAAGTGAACAATGCGTGGATATTGTGTAATAGTAAGCAGGGAGGTCGGCAAGGGAGAGGAGGAAAAGGAAAATGCCAGAGGCAGGATAGAGTCACACCGCCCAGGCCCAGATGCTGAGCGGCTCTATCTTCCTGAGACCAGGGTAGGATGGGGGTTAACGGCATTGATTACAGAATCACATTTCCCATGGGTGAATCTTCACTCTGTCATTTCCTGGCTGTGTGACCTTGAGCCAGTTGCTTGTTCTCTCTGTGTCTCCATTCTCCTGTGTGCAAAATTTGTTTTCTTCAAGTTCTGGAGGCTGGAAGTCCAAGCTCAACTCCTAAATCAGCACTGGACTAATCTATTAATAAATAGAAGAGATACTGCTAGTATGAGTAACAAGATATAAATTCTCCTGAAGCTTCTCTGCTTGGGGGGCAGAGGGCTGCCTTCTCCTTGTGCACATACACGGCTGGAGTCTCTTTCTCTTCTTGTAAGGACACCAGTCACACCGGATCAGGGCCCCACCCTTATGACCTCATTTAACCTTAATTACGTCTAAAGGCTCTATCTCCAAAGAGTCACATTGGGGATTAGGGCTTCCACATATGAACGGGGGGGAAGAAGCCCACAATTCAGTCTGTAAGAGGGTATAACAATAATACCTACCATACACGACTGTGGTAAAAATTAAAGATATTAATTTACATAAAGTGTCTGGCATATGGGGAGTGCTATATAAGAACTTACTATTAAGCTAAGCTCCACTGAATTTCCATTCCTAACAAGTACCCACAAATTACAGCATCAGGTGGATGAAAATAGACATTTATAGTCTGTCTTTAAGATATCTTATATTGGAATGGTGATATCTTTGGGGAAAATGTAGGACACATCTTCCTGAAAACGTTTATCTCAATTCAAAACCTGGGTGGTTAATACAGAAATGTCACTGGTTCCTAACCAGTAGCAAAACCAATATAGGTTTGATTTTCTCACATTCCCAGTGGGACACAAAGGTTTTTTGCATCTCAGGATTACGTGCTGATAAAGAATGCGGAAAGAATGTTTATGAGGAAGCAGACAAGAGCAGCCTGGATCCCATGTATCCACACTTGGCAGCTGCAATGTAGTTAGGGTTCTATCAATAATTTCCAAAGAGCTAGAAAAGCTAGATATCAGATTACTTTAGACAAACTCAAATACTCATATGAACACCAAAATCTACCACCAAAGTAAACATTAGGCTTACATCAGTACATATTTTTTTCTCTTGTGACTTTTTCAATCGCCCTTCATGACCCCGGCTGGGGCTCGGTGTACCACCAACATGACAAAAACAGAAGAGAACTGCGGATAGCAGCAAGGATTAGGGTAGCAGAAATTCTCGCAAGCACAGGACACGAAGAGCTGAGGCTGCTGGGTAACTAACAGCCCAAGCGTTAGGGCGGAAGGGGGCTAGGTGAAGAAGTTTCCCCTGGGAATTGATTCACCAATGCTCCCAATTTTTTAAATGAATTTAACATAATCTTCTAATTATGGAAACCTGATCCTATCACTCCCCCGTCTAAAATCCTTCAATGTCATCATGTTGCCTCCAAGATAAAGTCGATGCTCCTTAGCACAGGACCCAAGGGATTCATGATTCAGCCCCAACAAATTGCCACATACAGCTCAAGTGTCTTCAAAGACAGCAATAGCAGTTCTTACTGCTGTATTTCTGGGCCTTTCACAAGCTGCTCTCTCTGCCTGGAAAACCATCATCGGCTCTCTCCTACCCTACCAATTCTGCACATGTTAGACCTCAACACTGGTACTATCTCCTGGGTAAACTCCACCCACCGACCCCCAACTGAGTGATTTGTCTCTTCCGTGTGTTCCCACAATGACAAAACCTAACGCCATTATAAAATTTATCATATTGTTACACTGTACACATTTAAGCCATTCCCTGCTCTTCATCTGAAAACGCCAAGGATAAGATTTAACACAACTGCCCCCTCCTCTGTGATCCTTTTCCCAACTTTTCCAGGTAATACCACTTCCTCTCCCACCTGTCTTCTCTCAGCACTTCATTCCTAAGTGACTTACAACATTTCTCAACACGTCCATTTCTCTCAACAGGTGATGCTCCTGGAAGGCAGGGTGTAAACCGAACCTGACACGGTGCCTCGCATACACTAGTGGCTTAGACACTTGTTGTTAGTTGTAACAGTCGAACAATTAAGAGTAGTTATTAGAACCTGCTGTTTGATAAATCTTCTTCTAAGGTTTTTTAGACTAGGCTTTATGCTGAAGTTCACCATAACCATTTTTTAAAGGATATAATGACAAGTTAGATTTTATATTAAAAAATAAAATCATCTACATTCTGTTTTGACAAAGTTTTCACAAAGATTTCAAAATATATTCCTTAAAATTAGTACATGATACTTCAGATAAGACTTAGGAAGTTTCCTGATGAGCCAGAAGTACAATGGGTAAATAAGGAGCAACTCTGAAACTGTTGCCCACCGGCCAGAGCACCCAGCAGGGGCACTAGAGGAAGAAAACGCTGGTGTCCCCACGGTGCGGGGTTAGAGCTAAACACAATGGTACAACAGAAACAACATAATGAGAGAAAAAAGGTTTACAGGATTTATCTGGAATCTTTGGGAAAGAAAATAAAATATTACAAGCTTCAGCTGAGTGGCACCGTGCCGTCACGCAATCCAAAAGCATTTTAAAAGCTGCCCATGATGTTTTCTAGTAAATATTTCTGAAAGAGCCTGAAACTTGATTTACAGGCATGAAAGGGAATTAGAGAAAACCTCCCACATTTTACAATTCCCATTGAAACTGTCATAATGCCCTGAAAGTACGTGGGGTGAAATGAGTCGAATTCTTATTTTTCTGTCTTTAGTTAAAGCACCCAAATGGTGAAATTTTTGCTCTTCTCACAAAAAAAGGACTCTCGGTTCACAATTTTCTAGTATGTTTCTATTTTCTAAGACAACCCATTAAAGAAAACAAGTCTTTAAGATTTTCCTCCTTTGTCCATCTTTGATTACACACCAGCTCAGCGCAGTCTAAACTATGTGAGGGTGGGTGGGTGTCTACGTATGCAGACATACCTTGGAGATACTGGGGGTTCAGTTCCTGGTCACTGAAATAAAGTAAATACAACAATAAAGCAAGTCAAATGAACTTTCTGGTTTCCCAGAGCATATAATAATTATGTTTACACTATACTGTAGTCTATTAATTGCACAATAGCATTACGTCTAAAAAGACAATGTGTCTAACTTAAAATACTTTATTGCTTAAAAAATGCTATCATCTGAGTTTTCGGCAATTGGTAATCACTGATCACACATCACCATAAAAAATATTGTAGTGAAAAGTTTTAAATATTCGATAATTACCAAAATGTGATAAAGAGACATGAAGGGAGTAAATGGTGTTGGAAAAATGAGGCTGATAGACTTGCTCAATGCAGGGTTACTACAACCCTTCAATTTGCAAAACATGCAGTATCTGTGAAGCATAATAAAGCAAAGCACAATAAAGCAAGGTGCACCTGTACACATATATTTATTTCTATAAGAGAAAGTTAACAGGGGAAGAGCTTCAAAAATAGTAAAGCTTATAAAGCAAAGAAGAGAAAGTATAAAGGAGAGAGAATCCATATAAAACAGAGCCTGGAAGGTAGGCCCCTGCAGTCTGGAACTGAAATGGGTAATTTTAAGTGACTGCTTTCAACAGACACACATGCACATTCAGTTACACACACACCTTAAACCGTAATAGAAAGGGAAACAATTTTCCAAAAGTAAGAATAGACAGTCAGGACGCCTAACCAGAATTACTCAGAGAAAAAGTGACATGCAAATTTGTTTTTAAAATGAAATAAAATAAAAAAATAACTTTAAAAAATTGTTTTTAAATTCTCCCAGAGGCCAAGGTTCAAAAAAGCCAACTTTATTGTTCCCTAATGAGGTGAATGTTAGTGCTCAAAGCAGATGCTTAGGTAGCAACTCTCATCCTTTGCTCTCCCTAAGTGCCCACAAAACTATCAAGGCCTTCATTCATACGTTCAATATACCTTTCCTACCTGCCCGCTTCTCTGGTGCTCTACTCTCATCCAGACTATCATCCCCCGCTTAGACTGCAATGATGTCCTTCTAATGAACTCATCAAAATCCACCCGGCCCCCTCCACACTGTCTTTCACAATGTGCTCAATATGATCCGTGTAAAATGAAAATATGATCATGTCTCTTCCCACTTCGGTTCCACTTTTTCCTTATAATAAACTCTTCACAATTCCTTGGAGCCAAGCTCCTCTTCACAGTCTCCGACCATTGATGGGTTCTGTCAGTTGCCACAACACATCGTATTCCCTCCAGCCTCCATGGCTTCGTGCAGGTTGTACTCTTTGCTTAGAATCTTCCCCCAGCTTCATCGCTTCAAGAATTCCTGTTCACCCTTTGGTTTTCAATGACTCCAAGGTAAGAGCAGTCTTCCTTAAAGACATTCTCCTAACCTATATTTCTTTACAAACTTATGGTTACTTCATTATTTATAACTATCTGTATAACATTTGTCCAAAGACCTATAATGGAAAGGACCATGCCCTCAGTCCTTAAAACATGCCACAGTGAAAGTGCTCAGTGCATATTTCAAGATTCATTGAGAGTGTCTTCCAAAATCCTGGAAGAAGCAAGCTTATGAGAAATTCTCATCTTCAACTGCAATATGATGGCTGGAAAAAACAGTTTCCTAAATCTTGAGGTGGAAAAGTAGGGCAGAGAGAGGGCTAGCCCTAAAATGATGTCCAGTAGTAAAGTGGAAAACTAAGAATATTAATTATAAAACTCTGCCTATGATTACCTCATCTATTAAGGAACTTACCATATACTTTATATCCTGATAGTTTCTAGCTAAATTCTGTACATGTAGTTAGTATTTAATAAATGACTATTTTTTAATATAAAATATTAAGATGAAGTAACTTTAATTTAGGATTTGGGATTTGAGAACAGGTCTAGATTTAATCCTTACATGGTCCTGTCCTGAAGGATTAGAAAGACAGCAATCTTTGAAATAACATATCTTCCTTTAGCTTGACCATTAATAACAATATTTGTAGCCTTTAAAAATTACTGCCCCCCTGTGAAATGATCATCTTCTAAACAAATAAATATTGTATCATCCAACTCTGTTTCTAGAGCCATCGAAAGCACAAATGTTACGTAAGGTATGAAAATGAACTAATGATGATGTATGAGATGTTTTCAGGTGTGGCTTGTGGAACAGTTCTTTATAACAGAGAAGACTATAGTTTCCCTCAGAAAATTTGACCCAAAATATATTTACAGTGCTTGGCATCAGAGTAAACTAAAAGGCCAAAGTGGTCCTGGAATCAGTAAAACATTATAGATAACAAATTAATGGTTACTTTTAAACAGAAAAGGATAATCCAGAAAAGATAACAAAGTAACTCTATGCCATAACCTGCCCACATACACAACAGCATGTGATTAATCACTGAGAAAATTGCTTCATATCAATGTCAAAATTGGAGATGACTGTGTTCTATACTACCAGCAGTTAAGTAAATTTTCACTTCAGAGGAACAAAATATACGTGTAAGTGCCAATCAATAGCAGAACACTACTCTTAGTTATTAGATTTAAGATGCCAGAGAATGGGGAAAATAAATAACATTAAAGTAAGCAACCTTTTAAAGTATTTTAAATTATCCTTGACTGTACACTGAATAAAATAATACTTTTAACACAAACTAGACAAATAAAATTGCTATCAACACTTGAGATGTTTATCTTGTTTTGAAATGATTAAATGTAAAATTTCACACTAATCAAGTAAACATCAAAATGAGAGTCATACATTTAAGAACGTGGGCTTTCTTGTTTTGATTGACTCCTTCCCAATTCCCCTCCTTTATTTCTTCCTCCAGCACTCTTACACATTCTCTCCCAGTACTAATTCACTGACATTTTGATGGGTCCTGTTCTCTTTGGATCCAAAATGAAAGTGATTATCACTTATCCAAGGTTTGTTTTTCCCCCCTTTCCATTAGATGTAGCTAACACATAAACAGTAAAATCTCATTATCTGAAGGTGAAATGAGGTGATTCTGTGAATCATTTTAAAATTTGAATTGCAGAACACTTTAAAAGAGTATGTTTTTTATACTTTGAAGTACTTTCTAACAAGTTTTTTTCAACATGTTGACTAACATAAGTCTTCTAGAGACTTTTTCTCAATAATAGGTATGAATGCTTTGCTATTAGCATACTGTTTATATCTGACATGTGAAAAAGTAAAACAATTAGTTCTCCTAGGAACTGTAAATAAGTCTCCTGAAATTGTAGTCATCCTATTTCCTTAATACTTTCTTTCTCTCAAGTTCTTAAAAAGGTAAATCACAGCCTAGCTTCCATTCCAATGAATCTAACTTCCAAATGATAGACATTCCCAGTTTCAAAACGGGTAGTCTTCTCAAACTGGGCTCTTGCATGGGGTGGGGCTTTCAAGCCTACCACTCATTGTAAGGGCCCAAGGAAACTATGTTTGGGGTATTTCCTTGAGAAACTTCAGCACTCGGAAGCATGCTGGTCTTCCTGTCCACTTAAACTAACCAGCTCTCTGTGACCCATGGGGTAGACATTTACTCAGTTCAATAAACAACACTTGGCAAAGAGCCTTCCTTTACCTAATTTGCATCCCAATATCCTCCTCTGCTTTTAGGAAGCCTCCGCCAACAGGCTGCTGAAGAACAGAAGCATCAATGCCCCTCTGTCCAGATAAACGCCCGTTCCTCTAAATACTTAATTACGATAATGTTCATAACTCCAAAGACTTCAAGATACATGCTGAATTATGAGGTTATGCCATCCTGATATACAAAATGCAAAATATATATATATTTTTATCTTTAGATCCTGGAATTAGGCCACATGATAAATATGGAATAAAAACCTATATCTTAAGTTTAGCTAAATGGCCACATAAATAGAAAGACAGATGATTGAGAGAGACAGAAAGACAGGTAACAAGCAGGCAGGTATTCACCTTGCTAGCTACTTTTATTTACTGAAATACCTCCACTCACAAGTTTTACAATCAATTGGAGGTTTTGTGTTTTTGTTTCTTTGTTGTTGTTTTCTTTAAGTCTTGGATATTTTTTTACTCGGAAATTTTTAGATGTTCCATTCAGTATTACCACTGGTATCTGAATTTTTTTAATCAAGTTTTATTTACATAGTGTAATTTTTCTTTTAAAATCAAGATGCAGGTTTATGTGAAGACAAATGTGAATAATGAGCTCGTATAGGAATGTTCAAAATACATTTGCCTTGTGTTGTGTTGTCAAGAGTAATACCAAAATACGAAAAGTAAATATAAATCAAAATCAGAGCTTCTTTATTCATGACAACACCCTGTCATAAACATGAAACAAAAAATTATTCAATGAACATGCTCTCTACTCAAGAAACACCAAATCGTAGACTTTTGGGTTTGAAAAATACTTTAAAAGGTACTTAATCCAACCATCTCTTGTCAAACCTGGTAGTCAATTAGTGTTTGAAGAGCCAAAGAGAAAGTCATTGTAATACTAATAACTTACATTTGTATAGATCATTCCAGGTTGGAAAGCGCGCACATAAATTACCTGATTTGATCTTTACAACCCTGAAAATAGGAAGGTGGAGGTATTATCCCCAAATTAAGGATAACAAAACAGGCCTAGGCAAATCAAATCACTCATTTACCAGATTAAGCAAACCCATAGTCCACCAGAAGTTCCACACCATCAAAGTTAAAGAATGATCTTGGAGTTTATAAATGGTATGCCCTTGGGCATGTCATAGACTTGAGTTACTGCACAGGATTGTAGTGAGCATCATATGAAAAAATGGGATGACTTCCCTGTTTTTTTGGTCAGACCCACAGTGAGAAATTCATTTCACATTTTGACTCAGTACCAAGTAACAAAAAATATATATAAATCTATTTAATTAAAACCAAAGTTTCATGAAACAATATTCCTCTGTGAGACGCATGCTTATTTTTATTATTGCTTTCGTTATATTCTCTTCATGTTTCATTATATTCTATTTCATGTTTTTTAAGCTAACTGCTACCTATAGAATTGAATTCAGTACCCATAAAACAGGTGGTTACATGCAGTACCGAGCTGATATTTAATCAAAAGTACTTAGCTCAGTGCTGGACCCAGTAAACACTAAAATGTTAGCTATTAAAAATAAAGTTTTTGAAAATTAATATCACTCCAGGTTAATTTTAAATGCCCTTGAAATGACAGTCTAACAAGACATGTAAACTGCCCAGAGAAATGTACACCAGCAGCTTCAGTTTCTGATGCACTGTCAGGTAAAATCCTCATGGCCACACATTGTGTCAGGCCATCAGACTTCAATGAAGAACTAGCTAAATACACTGAGAAATGAGATACTTTTCAGGCCCTGCTGAATAAACAGTGCTGCGATACAAAGTAATACAAAGTAGAAGTTGTCTATCAAAAACAGATGCTCTAAAATGGGTTATCTTGGGTAATATAATCATGTGATTACCTGAGAAAGGTTAGGGAGGCATACTTTCAATCACTGTGGCCACTACTGGTAAGCTTTCTAAACTTACCAATTACAAAATACCTGGCATAGTTAAATCTTGGATTATGCTGAGCTAGTTCAGCCATCATTTTGAATATCAATTAAATTGCTATAGTATTAGAGGCAAAAAAAGTAACAGAGTTTAAAGTCTAGTGCACTCAGGTTATACAGGAGAAATTGGTTTTATAAAGTAAATCCCTGAGAGCTTATATTAACATATGCCTCTTCCCTATTACCATGTTTAAGCACAGAAAAAAAAAAACTTCCAGTCAATTTAGTACTATATCTTTATTAATAGTAATATTTATCTCTGTCTCTTCTCCCAGTTGGTTTCTTCAAGGAAAAGAGACCGCTAACTGAGGAGAATTAAAATCTATATTTCATTTTGAACAGACTGGGAAATTTTGTTATGAGACCTAGTTTTAAATTATAAAGTTTGGAATGCTTCCAAATTCCTGAAATTGTTCTTATATGAGGGAAGACAGAAATTTTTTTCCAGATATGAAGGATTTCACATATAACATACAGAGAAAAATACATAGAGAAATAAATCCATTTTGCCAAAGTAAGTCTCCCCAAGACTTGTCAGCACTTTGTCATATATTAGTAAACTAAACTCACATATACACACAACCCTATCAAAAGGAAAAACACATATATATATACAACATATTCACAATCTGCCAATTTCAAAAAAGATCTTACAATATACTCCAAAATATGAATGTCTTACTTTTAGACACTAACTTTGTAAGCAGAGCCTAACGAAGGCATATGGGCACAGGAATTTTCATTTAGCACTGCAGGATTGACCTGTAGGACATTTTCTTTGAATATGGAATATTTTTGTCTTATAGAAATAAATATTATAAAGAGCACGTGTTAAACAACATTCCACTTGTATGTGATACTAGTAGAGATTAAACAATGAAAAAAATTTAAATCAAGTAAAATAATCGGAAATAACTTTAACAGTTGATGATTCAGGGGAATATAATAAAAGATCACTAAATCAAGAGCAAATAAATTTAAGAAATACATGCTTTCCTAAAAAAATGTAGATTTTGTAGATGTTAATGTCATATAGCATCAAAAAAAAAAAAAGTCCATGAAAGCAATAATGTACAGGTGAACAGGAAGCAATCAATTCACTTTCATGGGTATGTTTATTCTTCCAATATTTCTGAATAACTTAAATGCTGGGGACTCTTGGGGACCACAACTGGCATGTTATTACAAGGATTATACAATAATTTTCAGGCTTATTGGCTGGAAACACACCACCTACTGGGTAATATCCTGGAAAAGATGATGCTTAGCATGAAAATGTACATAACTCAAAAGCATTTAAAGTTTACTTTTTAAGTAGGTTTAGCAGAGCTTGATTATTCATACCAACACCCAAAGCCCAAAGGCATTCACCCTGTGCCACGAGGACACTTGAGTTAAATACAAAGTCTTCTCCTTGGAAAATTTCCTGAGAGCAGGCCCCATGGTGGATGTTCCAAAAGACCACTGATATCAGCATTTCATATCTATGAACCTAAACCTTGCTTATTAACTAAATCCTCCCCAGTGGGTTTCAACATGGACTAGTGTTTCTTGCATTAATCTGCTCTATTGGTAGAATGTTATAATAAATAAGTTATTGTTAAGTTTTTATAGTACAGATATTACATAATTAAAGAGGACTCACTCACTGGCCCAGGCCAGCTTGTGACAGTCAACTGTTAAAATCTTCAGCCATTCTGAGAATCAGTTGTTGTAATCACAGCCATTTTTTAAAATTAAGTTATACAAACTTACAGTTGAATAAATTATATTTAAAACAGAGGTGTTAAATCAAACCTCACCACTTCCTAGTTATTTTACTACATTTTACTATTACTATATTATACTCTATGTTCTTGAGGTTCGTTACGTCCCTTGTACCTGCCTGGTGGAAATCCTGCATAATGGCGCACTACTTCTCATCCAGCCCCAAATCTGTGTTTCCAGGTGTCATATTAGTAATTTGAAATCAGCCATAGTGGGAGTATTTACTCAACGAAAATCAGCAAAGGTTAAAACCTGAACTTTGCTGGGTGTGCCTGTTTGTTTTCTGAATCAATTGCTAAATGTTTATCACCATCATCATCACGTCCACATTTTCCCGTAAGCACGGTGTGACCATTCTTGAAAAAATGCCGTCGACAGCCTTCTGACCCAGAAAGGCCTCACCACTCCAGAAGCGACTGACCTTCCGCCAGGTCCTGATGCTACACTCTCACTGTATTTCCCACTTGGAATTATACTTTATTTCTAGATCCCCCAACTATTCTGTCAGGTCCCTTGAGTGCAAGGACTTAATTAACCGTTTCATCTTTTTGCCTTCTGTGTTAAACTTCCCGAGAGCACAAAGGGGACATGAGCATCTGGTAAACTTAACTAACTTAACATGAACTGAGACAAGCTCGCTCATCTACCTCTTACTGGACAGGCCACCAGCTCACCACCCTCTCTAGCTCTAACGGGGGTCCTAATCGATCACACGAATGCACAAGGCGATCACACGAATGCACAAGGCAATCACACGAATGCACAAGGCAATGCTGCCTGCTCCGACAAGTCATTGCCAAGAAGAATGTGCTAATAATTTAGACTAGTATCACCTATTTTAACAAGCTTGAAAGGATACCATATGTGACATCCTGTCATATAAAGTTCAAGTTATTACCATAATGCGCAGAATAGATGTAGCTCTTTTAGTCATTGCTCAAAAAAAAGAATGCAGGATGTAGCTGTAATCCTGAAAACAATAGATGGGGCTGGTGGCGGGAGTGGGGGACAAGGTGGGGGTTGTCAATACAATAAAAGGAAACCTTTTACTGCCTTCAAAGGATTGGCACCTGAAAGGGTAACAGCTGGTATGACATCCTGTTCCTCCTGTCTCTCCTTGCCTTTACTTGACTATACTTGAAAGCAACATGAGACACTCTTAATAAACTACATGCTTTTCTAAAATTGAGGAACTGGGAAAGTTTGTGGTGTAATTATGAATGAGGGATGGTGGTGGATAAAGGACTTCTATCTACTGGTACCCTGATGCCAAACTGCAAACTATGCAGAAACCAGGCAAGATCTTAAATGGATACTTAAGTCCACAGCATGTAACTGTGGGAAACCCAACCACACTGTCCTATGGACTCTGGTACCTAAGCTAAAGGTGTGAACCACAGCCCTCAAAGCGATTCCCAGGCCTCCCCTGAAATCTGCATTCCTGATAAGAATGAGCCAGGAAAGGTCACAATAATCTACTCTGCAGAATCTAAGAGCAAGGAGTCAGAGCACCTGGGCTCTTCTGGAGATACTGAACACTTCCAAGTCATGGGTCTCCCCAGTTCCTTCATGCAAGAAGACTAGAAGCCACAGTCTGAACCAGACTGTTCAGAATTCACAGTTGCTGTGTATATTATTACATTTAAGTATACTGTGTATTATATAGTGTATTCATTCCACATATTGTAGGTCTTCCATTTTCAACTTATCTTTTTCTGACTTGGTATGCTTTACATATGTGTTGTAACATACATAATGACCAGTCTACTTTCCAAATAATACCTGGGTCATGATTCTGGAGCCCAGAACAAGCAGTCTGGGCCAGCATCCCCTTAACTTAAATATGAATGGTCCCATATTTAACTTTACATGTGCTATGGAAGATTGCTTGTTTTTAATGCTTTTTATAATTAAGAGTATGAACATGATCAAAGGGTATCAAAATGGCAACATCTTTAAAAAAACGTACTTTTTAAATGGAGAGGAGCTTAAGAAGACACCTGCTTGCCACCATAATCACCTATGTTAACAGGAGTGTCCAGAAAGGATATGAAATTGCATTATTATGGTGAACTGAATGTTCTAAGATCATTTATATCAGTGAAATTTAAACCCACAATGCAAAGAGCTTCTCTGATAAGAAAGTTGACCGGACTTTTGAATCACACCTGGAGAGTAGCATGTATACTGCACTAGGATGACACAGGGACAAAGGAGGTTTGTTTCCGTCAAAGCTAGAAGTGATGCAGTAAGAAACTGAACGAGTACAAGAAATCTGAAGTTGAAATGAAACATACAATCCTTGTTGAAGTCTAGAGAGACTTTCCTTTGCACTGCTTGGTCAAAGAGTAACTCTGTAAACAGTGACAAGGTTAGCCAGCCCCTCACACCCTATGCCGGGGCTCTAAAATGGCTTTTTCCCTGTTGACAATGGCTTGAAAAAGTCTTAGGGTTTAAACCACCTGAGCTAAGAGAGATCAAATATCAACAGCCACCTTCAAAAATAAAACAAAAACATTATCTGGAATTCATAAGTACATGGGTGTTCTAAATGTCAGTGAAACATTCACTGGCATGTGTCAAATGTAAATGGGAAGTACAGATATCCTTTTCTCATTCTATAACTTTGGAAACAACATTCTTTAGAAGCTAAAGAGGCCTCTCCTATCTTCTGCTTCATTTTAACTATCTCATTTCTCAATCTGAGTGCCGCTCCTAGACAGGACCAGAGTCTCACGGGGATGGATACTTCTTGAAGTGGCAGAGATCTTACTCCTCAACTGCCTGGTCAATTCCCATTTTAATCTTTTTCCCAAATTAGAGTTTTCATGTTTTATCTGAGGTTAAGTCTGTCCAGGAGACAAACAGTTTCATGAATGCCCTACATTTCCTACCCTCTCCAACCTGCATAAGATACATTAAATCCTTTTTCCAAAGATTTTTGAGGTATGTGTACCTAAAATTTAATGCTTCCTGAACTCTAGCTCCCATGTTTGATATGTGATGTTGTTCTTTTTGACATTCATCCTAACATTCTGATTTTTGGGAATCAGTATAACTATGCCTTGTTTCCATAAACATTGAATTAAACTCTTTACGGTGGTTGCTCTAGTCTTTGTTAACCAGCATACTGAGTTGATTTATTTCAGGCATCCCGTATCTACTCTCTGCCAGTTTTATTTTAAAGTAAAAGATTATGCAGTTAGAGATTTTAAAAGGAATGGCTCAGAACTGGATATTTTACAAATTTTGGTTAATTTAGTCCAGTGATAATAATGATGATAATAAAAGCTAAAATTAATGAATTTTATTAGTGTGCCAGGCACTCTTTTAAGTACTATGACTCAATATTCCTCAAAACAAACCTGTATTATCCCATTTTAAAAATGTGGAAACTAAAGTGGTTAGGTCTCATGGCAAGAAAATGTTGGAACCAATATTCATATTCAGGCAGTCAGAGTCCAAAGTCCACAATCTTGAACATTGTGCTACATATTCTACATAGATCAGCATTTACGTGTCCTTTGTTTACATATAAAATGGACATGAAATGTTAGTGATGGAATAAAAATAATTCAAATTTTAATTTTTGAGGTTTCAATATATATGAATCAGAAATTTTTATTTTTGCGTTGAAAATTTTACACATCTCCACAATTACTTTTCCCTTTAATTCACACACTGCCGATCATTGAGCCTCCTTTAATACAGATACTCAAAATCTCCACTTTCTGGTAGGGCACAGGGTGTGTTGAATGACAATACAGTTGCCTCCTTTAAAAAGAATGACAGGTATGTGGTGAGGACTTGATAATCGAGGGAATCTAGTAACCACAGTGTTGCTTACGTGACTCTATATCAATGATACCAAAAAAAAAAAAAATGCTAGAAACACCAGGAGTTGGATTTGCTGCTTCTAGGACATAAGAGCAGGGGCGGTTCAGGGATGGCATGGCCCGCCTCCTTCCTGGCTGCAGGCACCCCTGCCGGCCCCCGGCCTCTTTCCCCAGTGGGTGCCCATGCCTCAGGCAACCAGCTCTCTAAAGCCGCAGCAGCGAGAAGGCTATCAGACCAGAGAGGCAGTCAATAAGCAGCTGTAGATCACAGCAACGGCTACTCTCCGGCCAAACAACCATGACCTCTGCTTCTGAACATTCCGGTGGTGACCGCCCATTTACATACACCTCCCTGAAGCTGCCCCCGCCCCCGATCTTCCAGGGCCGGTCTCCAGGGGGATAGCAGGTGACGGTAAGCCTCCAGGAAAGCAGTGTGCCCTTACCTCTGCCCGACTTGTTTACATTACTTACACTTCCGGTGACTCAACGTTTGGGAAATTCCACTTGGTGGAATTTTACTATCATTGTGGTGAATTTTTGCGAAATTCTTTTTTTGGTAGGCTTCTAGCTCTTCGTGTGTAGACTCAAAGATACTGAAAGATTGCTGACACAGTGATTATCTCAGGCAAGTTCTAAACAGGACCAGCAATTGTGAGACAGACGGCGCTTTGAGACTTGCCGAGCCACAGGGGCACGGTAAGTTGCCAAACAGCCCAAGGCCTCACCTGTGATCAACCAGAGGCAGAGCTAAGCAAAGACTACCCAGTCCTTCACAGTCATGAAAGTCAGATATGCCCCCAAAGCACAGGGACAATGCCTGGCTAACTTCCAGCATTCCAAGGACCTGACACAGCACTGACACAAAGTAGCTGCTCAAAGATACGGAGAGGGGGAGAATAAGGAGATACAGGCCTTATGAGGATCATGCTTTCCCAAGGAGGCAAATGAGTTCACATGGCAAGAGCATTCCTATCTCTTCATGAAAATACTCAAAATGAAAAGCTATATACACAATTTTCTATATATGATCATAGTCCTTAAAACATTTGTTTACATTTTTTCAGTAAAAATATTTTATAATCATATCATCTTTATAGTGTCATCAGAGAAAATTCAAATACTATCTGGTAGCATTTCACAGTAAACTTTTTATATAGAAAACACATATATATGTGAAAATGAATTGGTGGACAATGTTTTGTGATACATGATAACAAATTTACTCACTGTTCACAAGAACCATATTGACTTCCTTATCATACTACTTTCTCCAAAGCTTAGATAAGCAAACAACTTAGATATGTAATGTATAACTTAGATATGCAAATACACAAAGCAACTATTGTTTTCATTTCCACTCATCAGCATATTATTTTGAGCTTCAACAATAATTTCTTAAATTTCTTAAGTTGAAATTAATATTCCCAACAAAAATAAATTATATTTTATGGTAGTTTACAATTATAAATGCACTTTCACTTCTATTACTCGTTTTACCTTTGAAAGTGTCCTATTGAGTAATTAGAGAAGATATTGAAATGACTCTTCACTGCAATATTCCCTTTATAGTGATAAGGAAATTAAGGATCAAGGAGAAAGGAAATACCTCCGTATCTCAGAGCCAGAAAGTGGCAGGGCTCAGAGTGGGCCAGCCCAGTGCTCTGTGAACCAAAAGGGTCTCACTTCTTTCGTGGTCCCCCAAAGAAGCCTTTCAGGCTCTCTGAAGCAGGGCGCTAACAGACCTCTATGCCCTAAGTGCGTGAATGTCAGTGTTGATAAACGGGTATTAAGGGGTCAGCACCAGATAGTTCTTCTGCTCCCACCTGCCAGGTTGTTAGGCAAATCATCACAACCCCCATCATTCAGGAGTCACAGCTGATAAGGACTGAAATAAGGCATAAAAAAGAGCCATAGAGAAAGCAAGCCACACACAGTGAAGAAGATAATAATTTTGTAAGTTCTTTTAAGACAATAGACAAAGATGTGTGGAAAGAAGCCTCTAGGGACAGAAGGAAGCATATGCAAGTCAATAAACCTTCCTCCACAGCCACTGTCTCCACCCCTATGTGTCAGGCCAGCTGCTCTGGCCAGAGAGGGGCCATTAGAGACTATACAGTTGCCTGGGGATGATACTTTGATCTAAACTGGCACAGCCATATTGGGCTCCAGGTCCTCAGTCACACCCAGCTTTAGGCCACTAGCACAGATGTGTATCTACCACAGGCCAAATAAATCTCTAATTTTGAGAGGGGGAGGCTGGGCAAACAGCTGCTACTTCTCTACATTTTATTCATTATCCAGTAACCCAGATATTTCTTACAGCAACTCTTTCAAATATCCCATGTTTTTTAGATATGCATGATAAAGTTAGGCAGCAGAGGTGAGAAGATCATAATTATAAACAAGTTCACCTTGACCTCTTGAGCTTTCCAAAATGCATACCACAAACACAAACTCATACATATATATATATAAATAAATCCTGTAGGATAACTGAAAACCAAGCAGTTATCTAAGATGGTCTGTTTTATTCACAGACGTATTAATTAATATCGCCTCATATTTGGATTGCAATTCTAACTAAAGCCAATCATTAAGTCATGTTTGCATTCGGAAACATGGTTTTAGAACTTCAGGATACAAACCTAAAATAATTAATAAAAGTTTAAATCATAATTATCTATATAAATCACCATTAAACAAAACAGTATATATGTTGACCTAGAAATCAAAATCAGTTTGGCCTTAAATTCTGCCAAGCTATATGACTTTGGGCAAGTAACATAAAATAAAGAGCACTGATTTCTAAGATACATTTTAGCACTTAAAATTCTGTGAATTTTTAATGTTGGACTTATTCAATTCTGAGACAAAGAAAATGAAACACAGGCACACCTCACTTTACTGCATTTTACTTTATTAGACTCCACAGATACTGCGTTTCTTAAATATTGAAGGTTTGTGGTAACTCTATATAGAGCAAGTCTGATGGTGCCATTTTTCCAACAGCACTGTTCACATTGTGTCATTGTGTCACACTTTGGTAATTCTCACATTTCCAATTTTTTTTTCATTATTGCACTATATGTTATGGGTGCTCTGAGATCAGTGATCTTTGATGTTACTATTGTGATTATTTGGGGGCACCATGAATTCTTAGTTGAGGAAGGTAAGTCAAAAGCCAAGAGAGGCTGAAAGCTAGGTTGTCTTGTGTCAAATAGCCAAGCTGTGAATGCAAAGAAAAAGTTCTTGAAGGAAATTAAAAACACTATCCAGGAGAGATAAGAAAACAAAATAGCCTTATTGCTGTTATGGAGAAAGTTTTAATGGTCCGGATAGAAGATCAAACCAGCCACAACATTCCCTTAAACCAAAGCCTAATCCAGAGCAAGGCCTTAACTCTCTTCAATTCTGTGAAAGGCTGAGAGGTGAAGAAGCAGCAGGATGAGAAGTTGGAAGCTAACAGAGGTTCGGTTCACAGAGTTGAGGGAAAGAAGCCATCTCCAAAACAGAAAAGTGCAGGTGAAGCTGCAAGTGCTGATGTAGAAGCTGCAGCAAGTGATCCAGAAGACAGAGCTGACATAAATAATGAAGGTGGCTGTACTAAATAACAAATTTTCAAGGTAGATGAAACAGTGGCCTATTGAAAGATGTCAGGTAGGACTTTCATAGCTAGAGGAAAGTCAATGCCTGGTTTCAAAGCTTCAAAGGACAAGCTGACTTTCATGTTATGGGCTAATGCAACCAGTGCCTTTAAGTTGAAGCCAATGCTCATTGACCATTCCAAAATTTCTAGAGCCCTTAAGAATTATGCTAAATCTACTCTGCCTGTGCTCTGTAAATGGAACAACAAAGCCTGGATGATAGTACATCTGTTTACAATTTTAAGCCCAATGTTGAAACCGACTGCTCAGAAAACAAAGATTCCTTTCAAAATATGACTGCTCACTGACAATGTACCTGTTCACCCAAGGGCTCTGACGGAGATGTACAACAAGGTTAATGTTGCTTTCCTGCTTGCTAACTCAACATTCATGGATCAAGGAGTAATTTCAACTCTGAAGTCTTATTCTTTAAGAAATACATTTTGTAAGGCTATAGCTGCCGATAATGATTCCTCTGGCGGATCTGTGCAAAGTAAACAGGAAACCTTCTGGAAAGGATTCACCCTTCTAGATGCCATTAAAAAGATTCATGGTTCATGAGAAGAGGTCAAAATATCATCATGAATAGCCATTTGGAAGAAGCTAATTCCAACCCTTATGGACGGCTTTTAGAGGCTCAAGATTTCAGTGGAGGAAATAACTACAAATATGGTAGAACTAACAAGAGAACTAGAATTAGAAGTACAGACTGAATATGTGAGTGAATTGCTGCACCTCATGATAAACTTGAATGGATAAGGAGTTGCTTCTTGTGGATGATCAAAGAAAGTGGTTTAGTGAGATGGAATCTACTCCTGGTAAAGAGACTGTGGAGACTGTTTGATATCCTGAATCAAAGGATTTAGAATATTCCACAAACTTAGTTAATAAAGCAATGGCAGGGTTGGAGAGGACTGACTCCAATTTTGAAAGAAGTTCTACTGTGGGTAAAATCCTACCAAACAGCATCACATGCTATAGAGAAATTGTTCATGAAAGAAAGAGCCAGGCAATGCCCCAAACTTCATTGTTGTCTGATTTAAGGAATTGCCACAACCACTCCAACTTTCAGAAACCAGTAGCAGCCACCAACGTCAAGGCACAACCCTCCACCAGAAAAAAGATGAAGTCTCACTGAGAGCTCAAATGATGGTTAGCATATTTTAAGCAACAAAGTATTTTTGATTAAGGTATGTACATTGTTTTTAGACATAATGCTATTGCATATTTACCAGACTACAGAATGGTGTAAACATAACTTTTATATGCACCGGGAAACCAAAAATTTCATTTGACTCGCTTTACTGCAATAATTCTTTATTACAGTGGTCTGTAACTGAACCCACAATATCTCCAAGGTATGCCTGTACAAGTAAACTTCTTCCTTTAAACACGTGTCTAAAGTAAGTAAACGTGGAAATTACTGATTTGAAGTTTACTTATTAATCCAGCAAGTACATTTTTTTTGTATCTCAAAAAATACAGAGTAAGCAGACTTTCATTTACAGTATCAAACATGTAGAGAATTCTGCTGTGTACTGCCCCAAACTCCAGCTCCCAATATCACAATGCAACCTACTATTATGGGTTAACATTAATTTATATTTGTTTTTCATTAGTCTCTGCCATAACCATGTCATTATGCCCGTATTTTCTGAGTCGCTAGTGAATGGCAAAAACAAATATAGCGGTTGTGATTTAATCAGAGACTTCACTGTTGAAACAGCCAGCAAAAGTAGACACGTTTAGAATAGTAAATGGATAACAAAACACACTTACAGGCTCATTAATAAGAAAGCAATTAGGACTTCAGGGAAAATTCATTTTCTAAAGGAATGTTAAAGCAAACTATAAAATGCAAGTAAAATTGTGTTTTGACATGAATAGTGTACACTGTCTATTACATCATAATTTTTCTCTTGAGAAAACTGACAAGGATCTGTTCTTAAATATGAGCACAAAAGATAGGAAAAAGCACACTAGTAATATTTAATGCATTCTACCTAACTCCCATTCATTAAATTTGACTGTCCTATAAATGAGTTCCTTATTACAAAGATCCTTAAATTATATTGGAAGAAAAAGAGAAATATAAATCAAGAAACTGTTGCTACTGGTAACGTCAGAGGGAATACTATTTCCTGTATCAATTATCAATATGCTAAGTAAAAATGACTGCTACATGTCATGTTTAGCTCCTCTGATAGTGTGTTTACCTTTAAATATTCTTATACAACACATTAATTACCAAAAGTACTTAGCCTTATTTTTATTCTCTTATGAAATTATTTCTTTCAAAACTGTCTGAGTATGAAAAATAAATAAATAAAACCTAAATAGTATGGTGGTTTCAATGTGTCTCAGGTGTTAAATTAAGTAAATAGTGATCAGAAATGTAATTCCAGGGAAACTTGTCTCATGTTGTAATTAATCCCTTCACAACACTTTTACCATTCCATAGTAAAATGCATGTGGCAAATCTTTTCAAGCTGAGCTTTCTTTGTCCTTGAGCAGTGTTTTGGAAATTAGATGTTCAAGCAAATTACCTGGGGATTTCATTAAGATGCAGATTCTTGAGTCAGTAGTTCTGGGGTGGGCTCTGATAGGGTCGTGCAAGAGCATCCTTGGTAATGCTCAAGCTGCTGGTCCGAGGACCACAATTCAAGAAGCATCTGGACCACAATTCCAGGGCATCTTGCAGTTGATGAACCCAATGACCAGTACGCAATCAACCATCAGCCCTTAGATGGCCAGTGAGAGTGCTAGAAAAGCTTCTTCTCTACTCTTAAACCTAAGGCAAGTTACATCAAGGAGCTGTGGCCAGTCGGCCACTTAAGCAGCTGCTAGGTCACCCTACTGCCCAGCAAGGATTAGGGGCATTTCTGTAGCTGGTCAGCTGCTGCCCTGGCCAGGGTTCAGAGAATCAGCCTACAAACAGCTGGTTAAGGAGCAGGCTGCACTGGGAAGGGTTTATATAAATAGACACCAAACTGGAGGAAGATTTATTATTTTCTCATTAAAAGAATAGTGTAATACAGTATACCCTGTACTATATATAGTTCATTTATTTTCTATTCCAGTTTCATCTGTGAAATATATAAAATAATTATCTATTTTCAATACTCTTCCCAGAATATAAGTATAGATGTTTTACTCCATCTGTAGATGTCCTTAGCTTCCTTCTCACTTGAACCTTTGGACAACAAAATTCTATCACTGTTAAGATGTGTGTGTGTCACACACATACAAATACATATTTACATCTTTAAGCTTGCCCAACAAAATTAATTCAAACAGTAACTCAACTAGACATTACTTGGCTTTATTTCTACCTGAGTTCCCTTTATGAAAAGAATTCCTAGCATGACACCTGTAGAAGGATTCAGCCAGCACTGCCCTGTTCATCATTTTTATTAACAGAGCTCTGCAATCATATAAAGTGGAAACATGGATTATTTCATTCAAGATTACTTAATTTGCTCTTAAAACAATTTTAAGTGATGAAAAAAAGCCACTTTTAATATTTATGGATTATCAACACACAGAGGAGAATGCCAAAATATTCAACCAGAGTTAAGTGATGAAATGGCAACGTTCCACAACTAGATTGACATGATGCCCACATTTCAGGCCCAGTATTTCCCCAGAACCTCAACAATCTACAAGACCTCACAAATTTAAGTTTTTTAATTATGTAAGTTCAGTTTTTATTACTAAAATACTAACTACAAAGCAAAAAAATTCCTACAAGAACACCACAGGAAAATAAACGTACCTCTTACAACAGAATCTTCATGGAACTAATAAACCCTTTTATGCGGATGGAGTTTGAAGTTCGTAAACTACCTAGAGGTCTCAATGATATCAAATATTCAAACATAATTTTTTTTAAGTTTTCCAAAGCACAGATGTATATAAGTGATCCCACTTATCTCAAAATATCTGGCATAATGCTAGTCAAAGTTTTCCTATCCCCATTTACAAAAAGGAACTTAAAGATTCTCTTCCATTCAGAGATTATAAGCAGAAACAAATATTCCATGACATTAAAAAGTTATTCCATGGATTCATCAGTTTATTTCTAGCTTCCATTGATATAAAAATTATCCTGACTGATGTACTTATTTTATTATCTAGCAGTATAAGGCATTATGGACTTATAAAATACCATAATCAGTAACTATGACAAGCAGCATGAGTTTCCATGGAAAAACAAGTGATGTTCAAAAGCAATTACAACCTTTTTAGACAGAGAGAAACTATTTGATAAAGAAACATAAACCAGATACATATGATCAAAGGGTAAAGTCTGAAAGGAATACACACAGGAAAATTTTTACATGCACAAAATAAGAAATGAATGTGTTTGGACAAAGGCAAAGGCTGATTCCAAATAAACAAATCAAAAATAGGGCCTTGTTCCCTTGTTAGGAAATTAAAGATCAAACACATACCCCTACACACACATACACACACACACACAGAATCCCAGTGTTCATTGTTTTGTCGTCAGGAACAATCTGTAAATAAACTCTCTCGATGTTTCCTGCTCTCAATCTTCCAGCATTCCTCTTCCTGCCCTCTGTAAAGAGCAAGTAGGGGAAATGGGAACAGCACAAGGCAGACAAGGACAGCATTTTGCAGCCTCTGAGCAGATTCATATTTAGCAGGACTTACATTGTCTTTAATACCACCTCAAGCAGACCTAGAACACTGCTCTTCAAAAGTATTAGTAAGCAACAACACAGGTTCGCTATACAAGACCACATCACATGAAATAAATGTTTCTTAAAGGTCATAAAAATGTACAGCAAACTATCATTGCTAGAAATAGGAGATTCGGTAGGACTGGCGTTTCTTCTGGGTAGTGATTAATGCATATTTACAGTTTTTAAGTCCAGCACCAAAAGATTTTTGTGATTTTGTGTGTGTGCATGTAGGGCTTTTGTTGTGCTAGAGAGGAGTGGGAAGGAGTATGGGAGAGGGGCAGAGGGGAGGAAGGGTTGATTTATTTTTCATATTCACATTTATGAACACAAGGAGAAGAGCTGTCAGCAGCACACATGCCAAAACCCAAATAGCAGCCAGACCTGCGTCTTCCCGTCTGGGCAGGCCAGACACAAAATGACATCTTGCAATCTAGGAAAACCAACAGTCAGATATATGGAGACCAGGGAGAGAAAAACCAGTCCCAGAAACATCCAGTGACATATAATTACTAGTGATAGAATTTGGAGTTCTAATGAATTGAGGAACGGAGAAATTCTGGCCAATCAAAACCAACAGGCAAACCTTAAAACAAACTGTCTCTGATGTATCTTCTCCTAGTAGATAATGTGTATAAGAGAAATTAACTTCACATGCAGAGACATCAAGGAGTCTGACACCAGGAAAAGTACACTGCTTCGATGAGCTGCAAGGTCCTAAGAGGTCAAGCAAGTGCACACGTACAGTGTGACATGCCAGGACCTATATCCTAGATCAAGGCAGGATTGTAAGCTGCATCTCCAGGCTCACATCACACTAGAGAGACAATAGTCCCTCTCTAGGTCACTGTTAACACTGCATCTAAAAAGCTGCACATTTTTCTCTACACTGAGATGAAAAAGCTGAGCGACCAACAGTTGAACAGCTAAAGAAACTGACTAAAAACATACTTCTTCGATCATTAGAAGACTAGGGATGTTAATAGTGAATGTTCCAATATAACTCAAGTAAGGTTATATATGAGGTGAATTTTAGAAAAAAAATTAAGGATAATTTCTCTCACTATGCTGATAGAACTACGATCTGGCCAACCTATGGGGTTTACGTTTAATAATGATTAAAATGAATGACTGGCTGAGGGAAACACACACACACACACACACACGTACACAATCCTGAAGAGCCTGCACTCACTATGGGACTGCGGGAGCTGAGTAAAGACTGAAGTCCAGGCACTTAGTGACCCTGATGCGTGATGAGCACACCCCAGAGAGCTGCGTAATGCTTTACCACTTACAGTACCAGTTCACATCAATTATTTCTTACCATCCTCATAAAAACCAAGTGAAAATGTCAGACGGGCATTATTATCCCCATTTTATAGATGAGAAAGTTGAGTTTCCAAGTCACCTCATCTGTGACTGGTTCTGTCAGTCATCTGAGTACTCATACAGAAAACTTTCTTTCTTGCATTATGGTATCACGAGACAACTACTACATACACAGTGAGTAAATTTTAGTAAATCTTTGTGGTTCTATGCCT
>JAQQAC010008864.1:15669744-15756060 GCA_029783875.1 Phataginus tricuspis
GGGGGGGGCGGCCTGCCCTGGAAATCCGGACCTGAGGCGCGGGAGTGTGGTGAGCGGGGTGGCGGGGCCGGAGACGCGGGCGCCGAGACATCCCCGCCGCCGGCGCAGGGGCGTCCTGGGGCTGTGCCTCCGCGGGGCGCCCCCGGAGCGGCCGCCGGTCGGAGGACGGGGGGCGTGGGAGCCCCCGAAGGAAGCACCCCTCTGCCCGGAACGCTCACCGCTCCCTGTTCGCGTAATAGGGAGTGAGACACCCACCCCCAGAGAAAACTTATGGCTCCTTATTCATAGAAAAATGAAACTTGGACCAAAATGAATGTTCGGTAACTTTCCGGTGTTGAACAGCCGGCAGGTCTCCTTTCTGGCCTATTTGTCGTTTGGGTATTTGGATTCGCCCTCGGCTTCACCGACTTCGCTTGTTGCCCTGAAACCCTCCGGCCGCTTTTCCCCTTCTCCCCTCGGGAAGAGCCTGGACTGCACGCATCAGGCTTACCCTTTCCTTCCATATGGGTCGCTGGAGTAGAAAAGGTTTTTTGGTTCTTGTTTTTTTAATACCTAACAGCTATTTAAGACGTAAGTATTTAACAAAAGGACTTTACACTGACAATGAGAACAGCAACGAATAATTTCATCCAGAGGAAAATAATGCTGTGTTATGACACTGAAGTATTTTACAGTTTGCTAGCTTTTCAACAGCTTGAGGGGGTTTCACCATATGCCACACTTATTGCTACTGTGAAAGACTGTGTGGTGGATGCTGTACTAATTTTTGAAAAATACCAAATGAAGTAGATGTGGTCACATCTGAATAAATTTTTAATCAGATTTTTGATGTCACATACAATTCCTTAAACCAGACTATTGATTGACATCTATCAGTTACTCCCACATTTTACCTTTAGCCTTCGTAAATCAGGACAATGTGAAGTTTGATTTAACATTCACACAATTTGCCCCATCTTCCTTTATACAAATTAAATATATGGTATTAATAACCAGGCCCATGATACAACTGGAAATACATATATATATATAATCAGGAAGGAAAATACTTTTTAAAAAAAATTGATAAGGACAGAGCTTGATGAAACAAAATCTGGCGTCATAGCTGGCTCAGTAGCGCACTGACTAGCCCAACCCTTGTCAATCCGATTCAACAGTTAAATTCATTCTCCCTTAGTGTGCAATGTAGCATTCTTTCCAACTCACTAACCTTTAACGGTTAGCACATCACAGTACCTATTTCTTTGAGGAACATTCCTAATCCTAGGTAACAAAAAACTGAAGGATATATATTTTCCTTTTAACAGACTTAGCAGAACTAAAATTTAGTATGAATATGACAGGAAAAAAATTAAAAAACCCATCCATTTACTAATTTACTTGTGAAAGAAAGATGAAGGAAGCTCATGACATGGTAGATTTGTCCGTTTAAACACAGGAAATGCTAGTTAAAAAATTGACATACATCGGCAGGACAAAGTATACCCAGTTCTTACCTTGCTCATTCCTTGGGTCAACTGAGAGAAGGTTCATTTCACTTTCTCTATCCTGGAAGTAATAACAGTAACAGATAATCTTTACAGAGTGCTTACAATGGGCTAAGTACTAACTTAAGATACACAATGTCTCATCGAGTTCACACAACAATTTTATGTCATTAGAACAATCATTATTCCCATTTGACAAATGAGGAAACAAAGTTAGAGATTAGTAATGTACCCAACAGTACATATATGGGTGAGAAGTAGGGGAAGGGAAACAAAGATGAGCAAGAGAATTCTCAAAAGGAATCAAACTAGCAAGGAAAAAGGAAAAATCGAAGAAATACAATAAAACTTTTAGATAAGCAAATCAGTCCTTTCATCCTTAGTTGTCACTAATGTGGCCTAAAAGTAACTAAATGCTGGCCAAAGTGGTTTGAAATCATTTGAGTAGAGTATGCGTGTCTTTCACATAGTACTCGGCAAACATTAAGAACTTACTAGGCCACTATTTATTTAAAAGACTGAATGAATGTCAAATAATCACTAGAGGTATAAATTTAGCACAACCTTTAGAAAAAAATGAGTGAACATGCATTAAAAGTCACTAAAATGTTCATATTCTTTAATCTACTAGCTATTTCAAGGAAATAATCCAATACATGGAAACCATTGCATACACAAAGATGTATATTACTCATAAAAGGAAAAAGTGGAAATAATATAAATGTCCAACCACAGGCAGATTCATGAACATTACTGAATAGAATAATACAACCACTAGAAATGAAAGTTATTAGAAAGAAGAGCAAATTGAAACATGGAAAAAAACTCATGATAAAATGCTGGGTAAAAATAATTAGAAGACAAATGTTTCAGTTTGGGAAAATGAAAACGTTACGAAGATGGCTCGTGGTAATAGTTGTAAAACAATGTGTGCTTAATGCCACTGAACTATGTACTTAAAAATGGTTAAAATGGTAAATTTTTATGTTATATATATTTTACTACAATAAAAAAATCAGAAGACAAATAGTAACATGTAGTATGATTACAACTAAGAAAAAAATGAAGACTGAAAATAACTCCAGAGGCCATAATGTTAATGTAAATAGTAGTAGATAAGGATAATAAAGTTCCATAACTGCCTTTCTCTATTTTCCTACTGTCTTTGGTATATAATGATAGTATATCTTTCAAAAGAGGACAGATTTGTACTCTGATTATAGATACAGTACACAATAACTCCAATCATGAATTTAGACTTGTACTTGGCAAAATGTTTTCTGTAGAAGCCCACTTCTGTTGAAATTTAGTAACTGTAATTGGAAAAGAGGATCTCCAGATCAAATACGTTTGGAAAACTCTGGATTGAACAAACTTAAAAAGGTTCCTTCAGTATAGCAGGCTTCTTTAGTATAGGACCTGTCCCTTCGTTACCAGTATGGCATTATGCTTTGTGAATCTGAAGGAGGGAAAAGAATGCAATATTTCACAAAGTTTTGGACCACAGAACTCTTTAATAGTGAAGTATTTCTCAGAATTAAGTTCTAGGGAACAGAATTTGGGAAGCACTGCTTTAAGCAGCATATAATTTCTCTGTATCTCAATTTCTTTCATATAAAAATTAGGCTAATCAGATTTTTCAGAGAATTAAATAAATGTAATTTTAATATATACATTTCATATGGATGTAAGTTTAGTTATAGGTACAGATGTGAAAAGACCTGGATGATAATAGTTGCTGAATGAATGTTATTTTCCTTTTCTTGTTCCACTGAAGGATCACACAGAAACTTTTACCCAGCAGAAGCAAGATTTTGTTTACCCAGTGAGAGTCTGTGAGTATACCCACAGCATGTATTTATAATCAACTAGATAATATTTTCAGCTTGTCAATAAGACTAATTGTTTATATTATGCTTTTCAGTTTGTAATGCCTATCACCCATATGAAATAGGCAGGGAAGGTAATATTATTCATTTCACTTAACTGATGAGGAAAACTAAAAGTTAGAAGGATTTAACATGTTTGGCCAAGGTTATGATGCTGATCAGCAGCAGATGTCTCTCTGACCTGGATATTCTGACTCTGAATCGCATTTTTCCCCTCTCCTCCAATATCTAATTCTCATCTCTAAAACTTTTCACTTGAGTTGGTGCAAAATCCTCAATGCCAATTCTTCAGATGAAGCCTCTTGGGCTGGTGGGTGAAAATGAGCTTCTATTTTCTCTTTGAAAGGAGAAAAAAACAAAACAAAACAAAAGCCCTTCCTTACAGTAATATTCTTGCTTGGGTATAGATGTTGTCAGTAGAATCCTCTAGGAAGGGAGGGGCAGGGAATTTCTGACAATAAAGCCCTAGAACAGAGTAGGGACTTCCAGAAAAGAAAAAATATATATATGCCTGTTATGCCTTTGAAAAGCTGTTGTTCTAGATGGGGGTTGGAGTCTTTCAAATGTAGGGCAAAGCCCAATTGCTCCCTGGAGTAGTGCTGGGACCTGGCCAGTTACTACTTAGATCTTGAAGCCAAAGCATCCAGAAACAAATGGAATAGTGATGGCCATGTGCCTAAGCCTCTAAGGAATTTCTTCTTTCTATGTGTTCTTAGGTAATTTTGGTTCAAATGGGGGAAAATGCACTGTATTCAGTTATTTTGTGAGTCCCTTGAACCCTTTAAAATATCCATAACTGGGAATTAGTTCAGAACACTAGTCAAGAAAATGCATGCTCCAAAGGTTTTATCCAGGGAAGAAACAAACAACAAAAAAATGCGAACAGCTTGAGAGCTCAGTGTTGCCAATTTGGAAGAGCAATTTGCCTACAGCTGGATATAATTAACAAGCATGGGTCAAAAAGGAAGCCAATCATAAAAGTGTGAATTGAATTGAGGTGGAGGGATGGGACAGTGACAGTCCATTCCAGAGCTAGTATATTCTGACTTGAGAGTCTCTCTCCATTTTCAAAAAGCCTAGTCTAATGATGTTAAATGATTGAACTTGGAAAGTAAAAAAATTAGGGTCTTCATGTACCCTAGTATGCATTGACAAATTACCTTTTCTGGGACACCATAGGGTACCTTACTATCCTCTATATCAGTGAGTTCTTTCCTTGCCAAAAAAAGGTTGTTTTTTTTTTCCTGTCTCACTATAGGAAAAATGGTATAAAGGGTACCAGCTATACACCTATATGGAATTCTGTTTGAATACTTTGGGTTGAATAGACCAGTTATCTTGAGGTATTTTTTGTTTGTTATTTAGTAAAAACAAGGAAAGAGGATAACTCTTAAAACTAATTAAATACATCATGTGCTCAGTAATACATTCTGCAGGGTTAAGAGCTCATATGCAGAGTTGCAGCCTAAAAAGAATTAACACAGCTGAACGAGAAATTTTCTAATGATTATGCTCCCTCCCTCCTCCCACTTACTTCTGAAGGGGATTAGGGGGATGGCTTCACATATGTAACCCTGTGGATCTTGCCATCTTTTTTCTCTGCATATTCTGGTCTTGAAATAGAATGAAAATAGAATTCTGAAACAAAAAAAATGTGGTGCTTCCAGAGCTATGGAGATTTTTCTAACCCTCCAAATGTTCTCCAATAAAATCCTCCCTCTACCCTGTTGCCGCTGCCACAGCATTCATACCCGGGGGAGTCTGGCAAGAAAATGAACCATTAAAACCTACACACAAACATAGGGGCTCATTTCAGTTCTAAGTCCTCTTTAACCTAAGCAAAGAATTCATTTTGTCATTTGCAAGAATTTATTAAGTATAAAAACACAGTGCTAGTTACTCTACGGGAGACACAGGAGAGTTAGTAGTTTACACTGAGTTTAACAGACAAAAAAATAAGAGACAACAAACCATATGTGGTGTGTGTGCGTGCATGTGTGTGTGTGTGTGTGAGAAAGAGAGATTGAGATTTTTAAAATTGTTTTATCTCTTAAATGTGAAGGAATAGAAAGTGAATTATTAGGTAATGGTGAAGTGCAGTTAACAGGAGAAGCTTTTTGCGGATGACCCGTTTTGAGCTAGATCTTGAAAAAAGCAATGGTTGTAACTGGCATTTAAAAAGGCCTGAGGTATAAACCACTTTTTGGAGCTTGAACTTCTTACTTGAATAGACTTTCTGTGAAGGAGCTTACCCTTAATAATTGACAAAGATGTACCTCTCATTGGCTGTGATACGGAGCAGCCGGAAAACAGCCCCGCCCACAGCAACCACCGAGAGTCTCCTCCCAGCGCACAGATAACCAGGACAGACAGAGGAAGCCAGAGCAAAGTCTGGAAGGCATGAAGGGACACCATTCTTGCAGGAGAACACACACAGGGCGTCTGCCACCCCCTGCAGAGTGCTAGGCTTTCCTAAAGGCCCCACCACCCACAGCAGCTCAGGAGATTATCCCAGAGACTCTTCCTGGTGTGTGGGTAGACAGCGCAGGCAGCAGAGAAGGGCAAGGTGACCAACAAGCAAAAAAGGACTTTGTTCTCCCAGCTGACACACGCACCACCAGCCTGCGACCACTTCTATGACCCTGAAAAGGCAGAACCTGATCCAGTCAAAAATCACTCAGACAACCCCAGAGAGAGGACCTGGTGAGATAGATATAACCAATCTTCCTGAAAAATAATTCAAAATAGAAGTCATAACCATGCTGATGGACCTGCAGAGAAATATGCAAGAGCTAAGGGATGAAATACGGAGGAAGATAACAGAAATGAAAAAATCAACAGAAGGTCTTAAGAGCAGACTGGATGAGGTGCAAGAGACTGTTAATGGAATAGAAATCAGAGAATAGGAATACAGAGAAGCTGAGGCAGAGAGAGATAAAAGGATCTCTAGGAATGAAAGAATATTAAGAGAACTATGTGACCAATCCAAATGGAACAATATTCACATTATAGGGGTACGAGAAGAAGAAGAGAGAGAAAAAGGGATAGAAAGTGTGTTTGAAAAAATAATTGCAGAAAATTCCCCCAAGCTGGGGAAGGAAATAGTCTCTCAGACCACGGAAGCCCACAAATCTCCTAACACAAGGGACCCAAGGAGGACAACACCAAGACATATAATAATTAAAACGGCAAAGATCAAAGACAAGGACAGAGTATTAAAGGCAGCTGGAGAGAGAAAAAAGATCACCTACAAAGGAAAACCTATCAGACTATCATCAGACTTCTCAACAGAAACCTTACAGGCCAGAAGACAATGGCATGATATATTTAATGCAATGAAACAGAAGGGCCTTGAACCAAGAATACTGTATCCAGCATGGTTATCATTTAAATTTGAAGGAAGAATTAAACAATTTCCAGACAAGCAAAAGTGGAGGGAATTTGCCTCCCACAAACCTACAGGATATTTTAAAGGAACTGCTCTACATAGAAGCACTCCTAAGGCTAAATAGATGTCACAAGAGAAAATAAAATCACAGCAAAGAAAGCAGACCAACCAAATACTAACTAAAGGAAAAAAATAATATCAACTGTCCACAAAAGCAGTCAAAATAAATGCAAAACAGTACAGAATAAAACAACTAATATATAAAGAATGGAGGAGGAAGAATAAGAAGGGTAGAGTAATTAAGAATCATCAGACTGTGTATATAAAAACTTAATAAGAGAGTTAAGTTAGACTGTTAGATGGTAAAGAAGCTACCCTTGCACCTTTGGTAACCACGAATCCAAAGCCTGCAATGGCAATAAGTACATACCTATCGATAATCACTCTAAATGTAAATGGACTGAATGCACCAATCAAAAGACACAGAGTAATAGAATGGATAAAAAAGCAAGACCCAACTATATGCTGCTTACAAGAGAATCACCTCAAACCCAAAGATATACACAGACTAAAAGTGAAGGGATGGAAAAAGATATTTCATGCAACTAAGAGTAAGAAAAAAAGCAGGAGTTGTAGTACTTGTATCAGACAAAATAGACTTCAAAACAAAGAAAGTCACAAGAGACAAAGAAGGACATTACATAATGATAAAGAGGTTAATACAACAAGAAGATATAAACATTATAAATATATATGCACCCAACACAGGAGCGCAGACATATGTGAAACAAATACTAACAGAATTAAAGGAGAAAATAGAATGCAATGCATTCATTTTAGGAGACTTCAACACACCACTCACTCCAAATGACAGATCAACCAGACAGAAAATAAGTAAGGACACAGAGGCACTGAACAACACATTAGAACAGACATCTACAGAACTCTACACCCAAAAGCAACAGGATACACATTCTTCTCAAGTGCCCATGGAACATTTCCCAGAATAGACCATATACTAGGCCACAAAAAGAGCCTCAGTAAATTAAAAAAGACTGAAATTCTACCAACCAACTTCTCAGATCACAATGGTATAAAACTAGAAATAAATTGTACAAAGAAAACAAAAAGGCTCACAAACATATGGAGGCTTAACAACATGCTCCTAAATAACCAATGGATCAATGACCAAATTAAAACAGAAAGTAACCAATATATGGAGACAAATGACAACAACAGCACAAAGTCGCAACTTCTGTGGGATGCAGCAAAGGTAGTTCTAAGAGGAAAGTACTTAGCAATCCAGGCCTATTTAAAGAAGGAAGAGCAATCCCAAATGAATAGTCTAACGTCACATTATTGAAACTGGAAAAAGAAGAACAAATGAGGCCCAAAGTCACCAGAAGGAGGGACATAATGAAGATTAGAGAATAAATAAATAAAATTGAGAAGAATAAAACAATAGAAAAAAATCAATAAAACCAAGAGCTTGTTCTTTGAAAAAATAAACAAAATAGATAAACCCCTAGCCAGACTTATTAAGAGAAAAAGAGAATCTACACACATAAACAGAATCAGAAATGAGAAAAACAAAATCATGACAGACCCCACCGAAATACCAAGAATTATTAGAGAATACTATGAAAATCTATATGCTAACAAGCTGGAAAACCTAGAAGAAATGGACAACTTCCTAGAAAAATACAACCTTCCAAGACTGACCAAGGAAGAAACAGAAAATCTAAATAGACCAATTACCAGCAATGAAATTGAATTGGTAATCAAAAAACTACCCAAGAACAAAACCCCTGGGCCAGATTGATTCACGGCTGAATTTTATCATACATATAGAGAAGACATAATACCCATTCTCCTTAAAGTTCTCCAAAAAATAGAAGAGGAGGGAATACTTCCAAACTCATTCTCTGAAGCCATCATCACTCTAATACCAAAACCAGGCAAAGACACCACTAAAAAAGAACATTACAGACAAATATCCCTGATGAACACAGATGCAAAAATACTCAACAAAATATTAGCAAACCGAATTCAAAAATACATCAAGAGGATCATACCCCATGATCAAGTGGGATTCATCCCAGGGATGCAAGGATGGTACAACATTCGAAAATCAATCAACATCATCCACCACATCAACAAAAAGGACAAAAACCACATGATCATCTCCATAGATGCTGAAAAAGCATTCAGCAAAATTCAACATCCATTCATGATAAAAACTCTCAACAAAATGGGTATAGAGGGCAAGTACCTCAACATAATAAAGGCCATATATGACAAACCAACAGCCAACATCATACTTAACAGCAAGAAGCTGAAAGCTTTTCACCTAAGATTGGGAACAAAACAGGGATGCCCACTCTCCCCACTGTTACTCAACGTAGTACTGGAGGTCCGAGCCACGGCAATCAGACAAAACAAAGAAATACAAGGTATCCAGATTGGTAAAGAAGTCAAACTGTCACTATTTGCAGATGACATGATATTGTACATAAAAAAACCCTAAAGATTCCACTCCAAAACTACTAGAACTAATATCTGAACTAATATCAGAGTGACATATCTGATAAAGTGTTGACTTCCAAAACATATAAAGAGCTCACACACCTCAACAAAATAAAAGCAAATAACCCAATTAAAAAGTTGGCAGAGGAGCTGAACAGACACTTTCAAAGAAGAAATTCAGATGGCCAACAGGCACATGAAAAGATGCTCCACATCACTAATCATCAGAGAAATGCAAATTAAAACCACAATGAGATATCACCTCACACCAGTGAGGATGGCCACCATCCAAAAGACAAACAACCACAAATGCTGGCAAACATGTGGAGAAAGGGGAATCCTCCTACACTGCTGGTGGGAATGTCAATTAGTTCAACCATTGTGGAAAGCAGTATGGAGGTTCCTCAAAAAACTAAAAATAGAAATACCATTTGACCCAGGAATTCCACTCCTAGGAATTTACCCTAAGAATGTGGCAGCCCAGTTTGAAAAAGACAGATGCACCCCTATGGTGCATGAAAGCTGAGATCAGAAAGGAGAGAACAGTGCTGCACCGTTAGCTTTGAAGATAGAGGAGTGGGCCGTGAGCCAACTAATGCAAGTGACTGGTGACGCTAGAAAAGTCAAGTGAGCGGACTCCCCTAGGGCTTCCATATGGAATGTAGTCCTGCTGCCACCTTGACTTTAGGCAAGTGAAATCTGTGTCAGTCTTCTGACCTGAGGACCTGTAAAATAATAAATAACTTTGTGTAGTTTTAAGCCACTGAAGTTTGTAATAATGTATAACAGCAGCAATAGGAAGCTGATACACATGGGTTATCTCATTAAAGCTATTATACCCATTTTACATGCTCAAATGAGAAATGAGAAAACTGATACGCAAATAGGTTAAGCAGTTTGCTTAAGTAAATGGTGGAAGTAACGTGCATATCCAGGCACTCTGACTTAGGCATCTGTAGTGTTAAGAAATATGCTGTTTCAAAACACTGATTTTGAATGGCAAGAATATACTGAATTACAACATAAAGGTGCATTGTGACAGAAATTTTATAAAAATCTTTAATGTATTTGTAAGTTTCTCTCCCCTGTATTTGCAGTGAATACAGTTCTTAACCTTCTGTTATAGTTCCTTTGCTACAAATGCTAGCAATCACATTCTAATCTGGCATAATTATATTATTTAGCCAGAGGAGTACATAAACTAAGAGATAGTCTTTGTCAGTAGTTATCTTGAAGATTAACCATTTACATTTAGTAAATTTTGTATCTTAACTATCATTATGTTGACTTCTATAGACTGTAAGGTATTGAAGGGGATAAGACCACATTTCCTCTATTTTCTGCAATGCCCACAGCCCATGTCATTCTATCCACTTGCTTAAATATTTTATATATGAATATGTTGGTCATTAATTATGGGGATCATTGCCTCCTTAGGAATCACTCTAATTGCTGTCACTCTAATTTCCTGTAAGTCAAGAATTGCATATTGTTTATCATTGTTTCTCCACCCATAAAATAGTTACTGTCACATGGTTGTTTAATCAGTGGTAGTTGGGGAATGAATGAATGGATGAAGGAAAGAAAAGACTTTTCAAGGTCAAGTGGCTTTATAGTCTGGCAGGAGAAGGTGTAGAATTCTGAAATAATGACAAAACAAACCCCTGGGAATAAGGTTTAAGAATAATAGAGCAGAATTTTTAAAAATCTTAATTCCTATGACTTGTAGTTTAAAAGTAATATTCTGATACAAGATATTGAAGCCCTTTTTTTCTTTATTCTATTTCTAATATGTTTTATCTATAGCTGCAATATTCATCAAGAATGCACACTTATTAGCTTATTTGTTTTTATTTTGAAGTGTTAATGCTTTCAACCTTATTGTGGCAATAGGTGTATTCTGTTTTTTATTGAAATATCATTGATATATAATCTTACATTGGTTTCAAATATTCAACACAGTGGTTCAACAGTTACCCATATTATTATGCCCTTAACCCCTCTAGTTTCATTGCTGTCAACATAGAAAGATGTTCCAAAATCACTGACTATATTCTCCATGCTGTACTACTATCCCTGTGGCCAACTTATATTATGATTGAGAATATTTGTGCCTCTTCATCCCCCTTACTCTCCCCACCCACCCAACCCAACTGCTCCCTCATGGTAATCTCTAGTCACTTCTCAGTGTCTGTGAGTGTATTGTTGTTTTGTTCATTCAGTTTTGCTTTGTTGTTAGATTCCACAAATAAGTGAAATCATATGGCATTTGTCTTTCTCCACCTGGCTTATTTCACTGAGCATAATACCCTCTAGATCCATCCATACCGTTTCAAGTGGCAGGATTTATTTTCTTTTTATGGCTGAGTAATATTCCACTGTGTATGTGTACCACCTCTTATTTATGCATTCATCTATTGATGGACACTTAGGTTGCTTCCATATCTGAGGTATTATAAATAATGTGGCAGTAAACATAGGGGTGCATGTATCTTTTTGAATCACGGATTTTGTTTTCACTGGGTAAATTCTTAGAAGTGGAATTACTGGTTCAAATGATATTTTTACTTTTAGGTTTTTTTGAGGAAACTCCATATGGCTTTCCACAGTGGTTATACCAATTTATGTTCCCACCAACTGTGTAGCAGGGTTCTTTTTTCTCCACAGCCTCGCTAACACTTGTTATTTTTTCTTTTGGATAGTGGCCATTCTGACTGGTGTGAGGGATATCTCATTGTGGTTTTGATTTACATTTACATTTCCCTGATGATTAATGATGTGGAGCATCTTTTCATGTGCTGTTGGCCATCCATATTTCCTCTTTGGAGAATGTCAGCTCAGGTCCTCTGCCCGTTTTTTTTTTTATAATTTATTTTGATATCATTAATCTACAATTACATGTGCAATATTATGGTGATTAAACTATCCCCTTCATCAGGTCCCCCTTATCAACCCCATTACAGTCACTGTCCATCAGCGTAGTGAGATGCTATAGAGTCACTACTTGTCTTCTCTGAGTTGTACAGCCCTCCCCGTGCCCCCCCTACATTATGTGTGCTAATCGTAATGTCCCTTTTTCCCCCTTGTCCCTCCCTTCCTGCCCATCCTCCCCAGTCCCTTTCCCTTTGGTAACTATTAGTCCATTCTTGCTTCTGTGAGTCTGCTGCTGTTTTGTTCCTTCAGTTTTTTCTTTGTTATCACACTCCAAAGATGAGTGAAATCATTTGATATTTGTCCTTCTCCACCTGGCTTATTTCACTGAGCATAATACCCTCTAGCTCCATCCATGTTGTTGCAAATGGTAGGATTTGTTTTCTTCTTATGGCTGAATAATATTCCATTGTGTATATGTACCACCTCTTCTTTATCCATTAATCTACTGATGGACACTTAGGTTGCTTCCATTTCTTGGCTATTGTAAATAGTGCTGTGATAAACATAGGGGTGTATATGTCTTTTTGAAACTGGGCTGCTGCGTTCTCAGGGTAAATTCCTAGGAGTGGGATTCCTGCGTCAAATGGTATTTCTATTTTGAGTTTTCTGAGGAATCTCCATACTGCTTTCCACAATGGTTGAACTAATTTGCATTCCCACCAGCAGTGTAGGAGGGTTCCCTTTTCTCCACATCCTCGCCAACATTTGTTGTTGTTTGAGTTTTGGATGTTGGCCATCCTCATTGGTGTGAGGTGATATCTCATTGTGGTTTTAATCTGCATTTCTCTGATGATTAGCGATGTGGAGCATCTTTTCATGTGCCTGTTGGCCATCTGAATTTCTTCTTTGGAGAAGTGTCTGTTCATGTCCTCTGCCCATTTCTTAATTGGATTATTTGCTTTTTGTTTGTTAAGGTGCATGAGTTCTTTATATATTTTGGATGTCAACCCCTTATCAGATACATCGTTTATGAATATATTTTCCCATACTGTAGGATGTCTTTTTGTTCTACTGATGGTGTCTTTTGCTGTACAGAAGCTTTTTAGTTTGATATTGTCCCACTTGTTCATTTTTGCTTTTGTTTCCCTTGCCCAAGGAGATATGTTCCTCAAGAAATTGCTCATATTTATGTCCAAGAGATTTTTGCCTATGTTTTTTTCTAAGAGTTTTATGGTTTCATGACTTACATTCAGGTGTTTGATCCATTTTGAGTTTACTTTTGTGTATAATCCAGTTTCATTCTCTTACATGTAGCTGTCCAGTTTTGCCAACACCAGCTGTTGAAGAGGATGTCATTTCCCCATTGTTTATCCATGGCTCCTATATACTATATTAATTGACTATATATGCTTGGGTATATATTTGGGCTCTCTAGTCTGTTCCACTGGTCTATGGGCCTGTTCTTGTGCCAGTACCAAATTGTCTTGATTACTGTGGCTTTGTAGTAGAACCTGGGGTCAGGAAACATAGTTCCCCCCACTTTATTCTTCTTTCTCAGGATTGCTTTGGCTATTCAGGTTTTTTTGTGGTTCCATATGAATTTGAGAACTATTTGCTCTAGTTCATTGAAGAATGCTGTCAGTATTTTCATAGGGATTGCCTTGAATCTGTTGATTACTTTAGGCAGGATGGCCATTTTGACAATATTAATTCTTCCTATCCATGAACATGACATGGATTTCCATTTATTGGTATCTTCTTTAATTTTTCTCATGAGTGTCTGGTAGTTTTCAGGGTATAAGTCTTTCACTTCCTTGATTAGGTTTATTCCTAGGCCATTTTATTGGTATTTTATATACCAATAAATATACTCCTAGGTATTTTATTCTTTTGGATGCAATCATGAATGGAATTGTTTTCCTGATTTCTTTTTCTGCTAGTTCACCATTAGTTTATAGAAATGCAACAGATTTCTGTGCATTAATTTTGTATCCTGCAACTTTACTGAATTCAGATATTAGATCTAGTAGTTTTGGAGTGGATTCTTTAGGGTTTTTTATGTATAATATCACATCATCTGCAAACAGGGACAGTTTGACTTCTTCCTTGCCATCTGGATACCTTTTATTTCTTTGTGTTTTCTGACTACCCTGGCTAGGACCTCTAGAACTATGTTGAATAACAGTGGGGAGAGTTGGCATCCCTGTCTTGTTCCCAATCTTAGATGAAAAGCTTTCAGCTTCTCACTGTTAAGTATAATGTTGGCTGTGGGTTTGTCATATATGGCCTTTATTATGCTGAAGTACTTGGCCTCTATATCCATTTTGTTGAGAGTTTTTGTCATGAATGGATGTTGAATTTTGTCAAATGCTTTTTCAGCATCTATGGAGATGATCATGTGGTTTTTGTCCTTTTTGTTGATGTGGTGGATAATGTTGATACTATTTTTTAATGTTGTACCATCCTTGCATCCCAGGGATGAATCCCACTTGATTATGATGGATGACCTTTTTGATGTATTTTTGAATTCAGTTTGCTAATATTTTGTTGAGTATTTTTGCATCTATGTTCATCAGGGATATTGGTCTGTAATTTTCTTTGTGGTGTCTTTGCCTGGTTTTGGTATTAGAGTGATGTTGGCCTCGTAGAATGAGTTTGGGAGTATTCCCTCCTCTTCTACTTTTTGGGAAACTTTAATGAGTATGGATATTAGGTCTTCACTAAATGTTTGATAAAATTCAGCAGTGAAACCATCTGGTTCAGGAGTTTTGTTCTTAGGTAGTTTTTTGATTACCAATTCAATTTCTTTGCTGGTAATCGGTGTATTCAGATTTTCTGTTTCTACATGGGTCACCCTTGGAAGGTTGTATTTTTCTAGAAAGTTGTCTGTTTCTTCTAGGTTATCCTGTTTGTTACCATATAATTTTTCATAGTATTCTCTCATAATTTTTTGTATTTCTGTGGTGTCTGTAGTGATTTTTTCTTTCTCATTTCTGATTCTGTTTATGTGTGTACACTCTCTTTTTTTCTTGATAAGTCTGGCTAGGGGTTTATCTATTTTGTTTATTTTCTCAAAGAACCAGCTTCTGCTTTCATTTATTCTATTGTTTTATTCTTCTCAATTTTATTTATTTCTGCTCTAATCTTCATTATGTCCCTACTTCTACTGACTTTGGGCCTCATTTGTTCTTCCTGTTCTTATTTCATTAATTGTGAGTTTAGACTGTTCATTTGGGATTGTTGTTCTTTCCTAGGGTAGGCCTGTATTGCAATATATTTCCCTCTTAGCATGGCCTTCGCTGAGTCCCTCAGATTTTGCGGTGTTGAATTATTATCATTTGTCTCCATATATTACTTAATCTCTGTTTTTATTTGGTCATTGATCCATTGATTATTTAGGAGTATGTTATTAAGCCTCCATGTGTTCGTGGGCTTTTTCATTTTCTTTGAGTAATTTACTTCTAGTTTTATACCTTTGTGATCTGAGAAGCTGGTTGGTACAATTTCAATCTTTATGAATTTACTGAGGCTCTTTTTGTGGCCTAGTATATGATCTATTCTTGAAAATGTTCCATGTGCACTTCAGAAGAATGGTATTTAATTATTTTTCATGTAATTGTAAATGAATTGTTTTCCTGATTTATTTCTCCTCGTTCATTTTTAGTATATAGGAACACAACAGATTTCTGTGTATTAATTTTGTATCCTGCAAATTTGCTGCATCCAGGTATTAGTTCTAATATTTTTTTGTGGAATCTTTAGGGTTTTCCATGTTTAATATCATGCCATCTACAAATAGTGACTGTCTAATTTTCTTACCAATTTGGGTGCCTTTTAGCTCTGTGTTCTCTGATTGCTGTGGCTAGTACTAGCTTATTTGCTTTTGTATTCTTCCTGCTGATGAAATATTTTCTTTTGTGCATAACAAACAGCTGTCAACCTCACTTACTCTTATACCCAGAGATACTGAAAACTTATATTTACTACTCGGTGTTCAATACCCAGAGTTCAAGTCTTATTGCTGCAATGAGATCTGTGAGTCTAAATTTCTCGCATCCTGGATAAACTAAGATTGCACCCTTAAACTGTTTAAGGCTGCTTAAGTCGTCTTAGATCTGAGTGTTTTAGGTTTCACCCTTCCTAGATAGATTCAAGAAGGGAAAGCTAAGTGCATATCTCTTGTTCAAAATGCTGTCTTTCACTTGCAAAATACCTCAAAAAACAAATAATGATTAAGTTGATGACTCAGGATCCAGTTACTGATTATAAACTCTTAATTCAGGGTGGTTTGACTAAGACGTCTCTCCTGTCTGCCTGTCCCACACAATCTGATCTTTTCCTTCTTTTCTTTAATAAATATTCACTGTGTGCCTCACAGTGCTGGGTACTACTCGACATACTGCTTATACAGCAGGGTGAAAAGTAGGCAGAAATCTCTGTACTATGTTTATGTTCTACAGAGGGAGGTGGACAATAAACACATAAGTAAAACATATAATAGCCAACAAGAATAGCTATCATCATTACAATTAATATTGTAATATTGAAAAATATCAGAAAAAAGGAGAGACCTTTATTGTATTTTGCTTTTGAAACCAAGACTGGGTTCAGTATAATAATGTTATCAAAATAAAATTGGGCTTAGTGTAAGGAAAGAATGTATGATTAATAGATAAGAAAAAATGTTTTCTTCTAAACCATGTATATTTGTATTTTATGAGTAATTGTGTATCTATTGGGTTTTTCTTTTTACTTTGGCTGCTAGGAAACTCCAAGCTAAATCTGCAATCATATTTAGTAATTGTGTACAACTTAGGCCTACATTGTTATATACTAAATTTCCAATAGTCTTATTTCATTATTCTACCTGGTTTCTTTTCACCTTGATTTATTTACTTACTTATACCTTAATGTATTAGTTTTCTTTTGTAAACCAAAAGCTAAGTCTACCAATAAATAAGCAAATAAATAAATAAAACTACCCCAAGAGAATAGGTACTTAAGTTTTATAGATTCATTGACTAGAACAAGAGATTCTACCATCTTGCTTCTTAAATCTTTTTTAGATGAAAAATGTCAAGTCACAGAAAGGGTGCCTTATCCAAGAAGTCATAGTGTATGTTCAACATGTGCTAATTCACCACTTGTCAAGATGAAATGGAATGGGTTGGTTTCTGCATTATGAAAGGCTTTTGACTAAACATAATCTAAGATTATTCATCTCTAAATCACAGAATTCTACTAGCTTTTAAGTTTCTATCTCCTTTATGTGACATTCTGCAGTTGTCCTTGGATTTGGGTGAGAGAAAGAGATTAGGATAACCTACCAGATCCTCTAAATTCTAACAAAACTGTCAAGAAAAATAAATCTTGCTACAGAATCTATAAATCTTAGCAAATGGACATGTTGAGGTGACTAGGTAAAACATTAGGAATGCCTTTAAATTATTGCAACCTACTCGTGCATTAAAAAGAATTTATGTGATTCAGATCCAAAGGTACGATTTTTCAAGAAGAAAAATGACACCTGAATTTGTAAGTGACAAGGCCCATCACAGTTATTTTGTCCAGTAGTAATACAGTGGCTGATCAGTTTACTACAGAGCCCAAGGGCAGATTAATTATTTAGCAGTGGAATAAATTGAAGAGTTGGCCCTAACTACTTCAATACAAATTGAAACACTAAACTCTGCAAAACTCTCAGCAATAATCAGAAAAAATGCAAGTGGATTTGAAACTAAATTTTGCAATTGGACTATCATCACCATTTCTTTTTTTCCTCCTAACCCTCAACCTTCATTTTCCCCATTCCAGCCCATCTAATTACCTACAGGCCCACACCGGTATGCCCACATCATATTTACCAGTACCTTCCTTACATGGCAATTCTTCTCTGCACTTTTTCCTTCCTCCTTCCTGCCCCCTTCATTCCTATATTTAATGCTCTGACCTGAGCACTGAGCAGCCCTGACATGGATGGAGCACAAGGTCCCACACCTCCAACAATGTAAGTGGCCGTCTAATGGTGAGTACTGGATAAGGAGAATGACATGTGAAAAAAGAATTAGGAATAAAGACAAAAATGAGAGGCACAGTTGAGGTACAAACAACCCTCTGTGAAAACACAGATGAAGAAGTAATTAATTTCTGTCATTTTCTAGCAAGGCTGGTAACAAATATCTTTCCTCTGCTTATTCCCCTCCCATCTGTTCTCTCACTTCTAATAGGGACAATTTGGGATGTGGGTTGTCAGTTTCTGATACTGAAATGTAAAACCGGAGGATGAAATGTATTCTGATGTCAACCACAGAAGAGGCTGCATTTAACTCCATATAGTAAAAAGCAGTTTGAAGGCCCAATCTCAATGAGCAACAACCATCCTGGGTCCCTGTTTCCAATGGCTGATTTAGGACTCTCAGTACTAGGTGGTTTCAAACACGTTTTCTCATTTCTCTCTCTCTCTTCCAACTTCCCACGTCCTTCCTAGGATTTTCCAGTGTGATGTTTTTGCTGCCTCACTAGTTCCTCACACGAGACTATTCTAGCTGGCACACATTTCAAGTACAGACCAGTCTATGTATAACAGGGCAACCTTGACTGCCTATGTGTTATGAATGTAAAGGCGGTCTCCAGAGTCACTTTGTCTAGCATGCCATCATTTTCTGTGTCATATCAAACATTCAAATATTCTTGTGAGTGTAGTGCAGAAAGTCATTTATACCTCAGCTGGAATTACTTCATCATATTGTTTTTTTTCTTTAAAGATCTGGCAGAGATGAGATACCTTCAGGAGGTGAATTCACTCATTCGGCCACTATTTACTTAGCATCCTATAACAGGTTAACTATTATTTACAGGTTAACTTGCAAAAATGAGTAAGGCTTGCCTGGCTTATATGCTGGTTGCAGAAAGAAACACAACTGTAATTTTAATAGGTGACAATTGTATGGAGGAGCCACCAATATTGCCTTGGATATTAGGGGAAGGTTTCAGAGAAGATCACAGATTTGAGGTAAATCTTGAAGTTAATTGGAATGGGCCAGAGATAGGGAAGAAAGGGATAGGGGAGATGGGAATTATGAACATCTTGAAATGGGGAGGTTTGGGAGGAAGGCCAGGATAGAGATTTCAACTAGCTGGTATTGGCGTAAGACATTGTGAGTAGGGAAGAAGTAGATTCAGAATTTGGGAGAAAAAAATGCCAAAAGGGTGTAGGAGATGGAGGAAAATTGTAAGACAGTCTGGGACTATTTTAGATTTTTGTCATTGAAAGCTTGCTTGAAAAGGCAAAGAAACAGGCAATTGGGATTAGATTAGAAGGATGATTTGGAAGGAATTAGGATATGAATAATGGAACTAACAGTACCTGAGGAGTCCACATTCCTTTTAATTAACCCTTTCTGTAGTCTCCTAGGATCTGCGTCGTTTGTTACATGGAAACATGTTGAACAGCACAGTTCCAGTTCTATCCTTAAATAACTGTTTGCAAGTACCCTAAACTCTCAGAGATGCATTTATTTATATTTCACAGGAAAGCATGGGAAGTGATGACCCTTAAGATCTCTTAGTTCCAAAAGCTATGATTATTTCTAGGGCTTAGAAGAATTGTGCTTTGTATAACGCTATCTAAATAGACACAATCTCCTCCTACTAGGAGCAAAAGCATTACCAGAACATTGACACCAAAGAACACAGGGTTTTATTAGGTCAAATTTTAAAAATAACTTTTCTCCTCATTACAAAAATAATACATGTTTATTACAGAAGAATTGGAAGGAAGAAAACTGTAACAGAAAAATATCACTCAGTTACAAACCATGGTTAATGCTTGGCATATAACCTTACTAAGAATATTACTTCATGTAAAACCATATTAAATGAATGGTGAATTATTCTATATTAGAAAAAGTGGTTTACTTCTTCTAGAGCTGAGTTCACACAAATAACTATTGAGCATTTCATGGAGTTCAAGAGATGCAGGCAGATTTCATTCTCCCACAAAGTCAGTCAACATACATTAAGGAAAAGCTATTGGAATTACAACTCAATACAAACATCTTCCTTGTGATTTCAGATTAATGTTTTCTTAAAGTCCTTTCGGGGAATACACGCAACCGTTAATAGGTGTGATTTGTGGTGCACGTACCATATGTCAGGCACTGCACAAGGTACTTTCTATGTGTCATCTTTAAACCTCACAATAATACTCTAGAGCAGGCATTCTGATAACCAGTTTTACACATAAAAATTCACAGGCTTGGAGAGGTTGACTGACTTTATTACAGTCACAATGCTAGTAAAAAGCTGCGTCAAAGTTTGGGACCAACATTTCCTGGTGCCAAATGCCACCTTACCACAATCTCGGCATTCACCAAACTGTTTTCCAAATACTAGTGTCCAGTGACATAATAAGAGTGTTCTGTAAGAAAAGCCTTTATTGTCCTTTATGTTCAGAAAATGTCACACTGCAGGAAAGAAAGATATTTAACTTAATGCCTAATTCCTTAATCTTATTTGGCAGCACACATAGGTTTTTCACCAACAGACCTCTAGGTACATTACTCTAAAGACCAAGGTGAGCAATAATGAATGAGAAAATCCAGAAACATTCACTCATCCAGGTTTTTTCCTGTTCAGTACAATTTCAACAACCACTGACTACCAGGAACATTTCAGGGAACCCATGAATACACTAGAGCATAAAAATACCAAAAATCATTGTTTTTGTTATAGTCTTAAGTACAAACAGAAACTGATTTGTTATAAAGTTAATGAAGCTTAATCTCAGTCCCTTGCAGGACTCCTTCCAAAACCCTGGGAGGTCCCTTAACAATGTTCACATAATCTTAGCTTTTTTTTTGGTAAAATTTGTAAAAAAAAAAATGGTTAAGACAGTCTCTTGCCTCTTGATGCTGTGCCCTGCTGAGTGATATTGGGGTGGTGGTGTACTTTTTTGCTATTCAGTTAACTAGACGAGTCAGGAATGCTTGATCGTCTGATGTACTGATTCCCTACTGCCCATCAGAAGACATTCAGCAATGTCGGGGACATTTTTAGGTGTCTCAACTGGGGAGAGGCAGGAATATTACTAGCATGTAGAGGCCAGGGAGGCTGCCAGATACCTGGAATTGACAGAATGCCCCTGTCTCCCACTGACGAAGATTTATCAGGACCAAAATGTCGATAGTGTCAAGATTGAGAAATCTGGTTTAGTGCAATAAATTTTTGTGGTTTACAGTCACTTTCATGTATAGTTAAGTTATTCCTGGTTGTCCTGGTGTGGAAATGGTTTCCACGAATATTCTGTGCTGACTTGCTCAGGGTCATTATATAGGTGATGGAGAAGGAAGGTTTGAAATTTATGGAGCCAGAAGCTAGTCTGAGGTAATTTTTCCAAATTCCAAACGTTTCTAAGAAAGGGGAAGATGCCCAGTCAAAACAGCAGTCTTGTCTATTAGTAACATACTCAATAATGCGGCATGTACAATTATAAAGGCACTCTATGGTTCTCTCTTTGATGAGTATTATGCAAAATGGAATTTATAAAACTCCTCCAATTGCAGGGCACCTGCTTAGAGCTGTACTACAAACACAATGTTTGCCTGTTTCTAAAGTCACCTGTTTTATGCACCCCAATACAGGGGCATCTTGGCATGACATTGTAAACAACAAATTGTGAGGTTGAAAAAAAGCTTTCTATATTAGCATTGATTTAAAACACATTTGATCTACAATGCTAGAAGACAGACTGAATTATCTTTCCATTCCATTTGTAGAAAATATAATAATTTCCATATGAAGAGATGTTGGGGTAAAAAGTATTATACAGGTATGCTAGGCAGTAAATTAATAAAAATGTTTTTCTTGAATTTTTGTAATGTTTGTTCTATGTGTCAGCTTTTTAAAATATATAACTTGCTGTGATTTCTTTTATCATTTTAAATATTCACTTTCAAATCTAATTTTTCATTTTAATTTCTTTTTTTAAAAGGGGTCCACAAAGTTGTGTTAAACCTCAGGCCCAAAAAATCTAGATATTCTCCTAGATTCACATTTTATTTTGATACAAAATATTGAATTGGTATTTGTTTCTTTAAAGACAATGGTCACTTCCTGCTCATGGCTCATTGCAGAAAGCAGCCCCACCAAGAAGTCCATTTTTTAATCTTCTTTTGCTATGTCTTATTAGGACTGAAATATTCTCTTCCATTTCCCTTACTTAATGGAAAAGGAAGATGCAAGAAAAAAAAAATCCCATTTCCTCTGTGAAACCTGCTGCCCTAAAGTCACAAACATAATTTATGGATTCTAGCCATGCTTGCAATCTTTGCCATGCCAATAAAGTTTATTGAAATTGGAATTGGAATTAAAAGAGCTTAAACCAAAAGAACCAGTCCAGGGGTCAGAAAGAAAATATATATGTAGGCTATATCCAAAGAAGAATATTGCTCTCTTTGCAGCCAAACTACAATGCAAGTTAGCAAAAGCCAGTTTGTTTTATTTTTAATCCAAGCTAATCAGATTAACATGGAGGAAATTTTTCACTTTTATTTAATACTTTATTAAATTATAAAAACTGGTCATTCCATTTTAGAATGGGGTTTTGCCTTATGGTTCAGACTTCTAGGGCTTAAAGATTTAGAGAAACATGACCAAAAAATATCTATGGTAAAGCTAAAATTACTAGCCAGGGTGAGCATTATAAAAATGTAAGTAAAAATGAATTTAAAAGTGATATGAGTACACTGAATTGGTTGAAACGTAAAATCCCACAGAGAAGTATTTGTGGATTGCTGCAGGGAATCTACATTAAAGTACATTATTTCATGCAGAGAGACTCTTACTGAAATTATAAAGTACTCCTGTGGCAAAAGGAAAGAACAACCCATAGCTTTGTAGCAGCAGTCAGAGTAACTGCACACATCTCAAAATAAATCTCTCACACTTTCAGAGGAAGGTCTCAAATGTCTCAAAACATCTGGGTACTACTTGAGGTTGCCCGGATGTTCTGGCCAAGAAGACACAAATGTAGGTCGCATTAGGGCAGAATAACATTTCAGAGACTCTGCTTTTGGAGCATTTCTAATTTCATTCAGTCTTAAATTACCCCAGTCTAATAGGGAGACACAAAGATGATCGGTATGGAGCGCCCTATACTGCAGATTAGAGAATATTTGAAGCTAAAAGTAATTAGTAGGCTGGATGTGTGTGGATAGTAGCACAAATTGAACATTTGAGCTCCCAATTCAACTACTTAAACTCTACTTTGTGTAGCTCCAGAGTGCCTGGACAGGCTTGGGGCCAGAAACTTTGGAGGAGAATCTGTATACTTTGATGTTTTAGTGGGACAATTTAGTTTAAAATTCTACCAAGCTGCTAGCATTAAGGAAAATATCTACATGGCTCTATAGACTTAATCGTTTGCAGAATCAGGAAAAAAAAAGAAGTAGTCTGATATAAAGAAAAGGCTGCCAATCTGGAGATAAAGAAACTGGGCATAACTGTGACCTAGGTAAATCTCTTCACCTCACTGTAATATATATAACAGTACACACCAAGGGTGGTGTGATGACGATTAAATAATACAATATATGTGAAATGACTTCACGTGGGGCTTGCAACAGAGTGGTTTTCTTGTTATTTTAATAGTTGTCTTTCTCTTCCTTTATCTAACCTCAACTGCTCTTAGTGATCATGTTTAAGACAAGGCTGTTCGTCTACTATATTTTGAAATTCATCATAATCACTGCATTTCTTTATATGGGTAAACATTTTGAAATTTTGAGGGAGAAGATGTTAAAATTAAGATAAAGATTTACTCATTAGATTATTCACAGAAAAACACTAGACTTCATATTTGCCGAAAAGCAAGAATGGGGACATGACCCATTAACGGTATCTTGGCTTCATGAGACTCAGACTCCTTTGTGCGCTCAGAATGTCTTTTCAATTTTTCCATCTTAATCTGAATAAAAGTCAAGTTTCTAAAAATCGGTATTACATAGGAAAATCATGCTGAAATTAAGTAAGTGCATATTTTAACTTAAATAGGGAGGTGGAGCTAACAATTTTTACTATTTTATTAAACATTGGATGTCTGAAACATTATTCACCAGAATGAAATACACTTGGATTTTTCTTCCTCCTTTCTTCTCTTCACTCCTTTCCTTTTCCCTTTTTCTCTCTTCTTTCCTTTAAAAAGTTTCACATAAAACAGCAGTTGGACCTCAGTCTCAATGCATTAACTTTTTTATGTCTAAAAGATTTCATTTATAATAGTGTTATCTATAAGGTTGTTCTACATAGACCTGATGACAATAATGAGGTTCCAATGTAATAGGAACATAATTTTTTCTTAACTTTAATGTAAGATGTATATAAAAAAAAATGTATCTTAAGTATACTATCTTAAATATATCGCAATTTTTACTGTTCTACTTAGTACACACCATTCATGATTCTTGAGATTTTCCTCTAAAAATAATGTTGGTTTCATGATCTATAGCTACATTTTTCAGAAACTACTTGGCCACTCTAACTCTGGAAAAATGAAATTGAAATACAATAGTTGAAATATACCAGCCATATATCTATATTATCAGCACTTTGAAAGTTAGTGGGAATTTGTTAATGTGTGTAAATATAAGTTTTTCATAGTCTCAGATGCCTTCATTTGTGAATTCTCCCAAACATTTATTGAAGACGTAAGACCAATTCCCCACAAAATGTTCCAGAAACTAAAAGATGAAAGGATACTTCCCATATCATTCTAAGATGCTACACTATTATGTTAATACCAAAACCTAACAAATATTTATGATGGACATAGATGAAATAATTCCTAAAATTTTAGCAAAATTGAAGTCAATAATATATACATCAATCAATGTAATTCACCATATTTACAGACTATACGAAAACTCTGTGAACATCTAAATAAATGTAGAAAAAAATATGGGCAAAATCTAACATGCATTCCTGAGACAAACTCTCAACTGAGTAGGAATAGAAGGGAAACTATTCAGCCTGATAAGGGTCACAAGCTACAATTAACCTGCAACTACTTAAAATAAAACATTGAATGTTTTCTGTTTAAGATGTGGAATACGTATCATTATACTAAATGAAGAAAGACAACATTCTTTTTCCTTAAGATCCTGAACAAAGCTGGGGTAACTGCTCCACCACTTCTATTCAATATTTTACTGGACATTCTAGGTAGTACAATTAAGACAAGAAAATAAAACAAAGGCATCTGGAATGGAAAAGATGAAGTGAAATTATCTTCATTCTCAGGTGACATGATCATACGGAGAAAATCTTTCAGAATTTACACAAACGCTATTAGAATCAATAAGTCAGTTTCATAGTCTGTAGTATACAAGATCAGTATACAAAATTAATGGTATTTCTCAATGCTAGTAATGAAAAATCAGAAGTTGAAATTTTAAAATAGCACCTGAAATACCATGAAATAAAATAATTGGGAATAAAGCTGATGAAAGTCGTGTAAGACACATTACACTGAAAATTTTGAAACAATGCTGAGAGAAATAAAAAACCTGAACAAGTGGAGAGATATACTATGCTAATGGATCAGAAGTTCAATATTGTTATTATGTCAATTATCCCCCCAGATTTAGCTATAGACTCAAAGTAAACTATGTTTTGTAGAAACTGAGAAGCTGATTGTAAAATTCATCTAGCAATTCAAATACCTGGAATAGTCAAAACAAATTTTGAGAAAGAAGAACAAATCAGAAAGAATTATGTCACCTTATTTCCGGATAACATAAATGTACAGTATTCAAGAAAGTGTGGTAATATTGTAAATAAATATAGACCAAAGAAAGAGAATACAGTGTCCAGAGATAGATACATATACATATGGCCAAGTGTTTCAGCAAAAAGGCAAAAGGATTTAAGTAGAGAAAGTATACTCTCTTCATCATATGGTGCTGGAAAAATTAGATGCCCATATGCTAAACGAAGAGAACCTCAATCCATACCTCTCCCCATTTACACAGAACAAATCCAAATGCATCACAGACTTCAGTGTGAAACCTAAAACTTTATGATTTTAGAAAAGTCATAGAAAATTTAGGACATTGGGTTAGACTAAGGTTTCTTAGATACAATACTGGAAGCATGATACATAAAACAAAAAGAATAATAAATTTCAGTTCATCAAATTAAAAACTTTCTACTCTTCTATTTGTTAGAGAGCGTATATTCAAAATATAAAAAGAACCCTCAAGTTTCATTAATAAGAAAATGACAACCTAATTTAAAAATGGGTGTTAGGAAAATGAAGTATCTTTTATATCAGAAAGTAAGTTGGTGCTCAAAACATTGAAGGTGGCATGTCGAGGGACACAAACAAGCTGAAAGAACTTCCGATGTCCATAGCTGGAATATTTGAGCAATAACAAAAAAAGAAATATTGGTATAACCCAGAGTATAAAATAAATTTTCATGAGACTGTCCACATTACTATAAATAAGTCATTAAATAAGTAAATGAAAGAAGAGACATTTGTCCGGGCTGAAGAATTCCAAATTATGTATATAGATACTTTACCCTCAAGCAGAGGGACTATAACTTACCAATTATTAAGTGTGGGTTGCACATAGTGAGTCCTTTGCAAAGAGCACAGTAAGTAAAGAAGGGAGAGGAAGAGTAACTTTACAGTTAAAAAAATCTGCCAAACACTGCCTGAGCTGAACAAGGTTACCATTAACAGTGATAAATCAAGTTGATAGTATATGGAACATGATATGATGAAAATGATGCTTTACTTTTCTAGTCTTCTCCTAAAAAACTGTAATCCTCGTCTCACCATAAGAGAAATACCAAACACCTGATCCATACTCTCAAAAGTGTCAGAGCCACTGAAAACAAGAAAGTCTGAGAAACTATCACAGACAAGAGGATCCTAAAGAGACATAAGCAAACATGATGTGGTACCCTAGATGGGAATCCTGGATTTAGGTAAAGACTAAAGAAATCTGAATAGAGTAAGGATTTTAGTTAATGATAATGTATTAATATTGGTTCATTGATTCTAACGAAGCTACTAGCTAAAAAATGTTAGAGGAAACTAGTGTCAGGTACATGGGGACTCTGATACTATTTTCTTAGTTTTTCTGTAAATCTAAAGGTATTCTAAAAAATAGTCTATTTTCAAAAGATGGACATAAAATATGAAAAAACACTTCATTTAATAAAATATACAGATGGAAAATAGTCACAAAAAAGATTCTCAGCATCATTAGTCATTTAAAAAATGCAAATTAAAATCATAGTCAGATACCACTACACACTTACTTGAATATTGTAAGCCAAAAGTCTGAGCCTATGAAATATTGATGAAGATGCAGAATATCTAAAATTCTCATACATTGCTGAAAGTAATGTTAAGTGGTACAACTGCTTTGAAAAAACAATGTGGCAGTTTTTACACCTGCCATACAATCCATCTATTCCACTCCTAGATATTTACTCAAGAAAATTGAAAGTGTGTTTCATAAAAAGACAACAGAAATGTTCACAGCAGCTTTATCTACAATATTTAAAACTTGAATATAGGCAAACTGATTCATGAACAAATAAATGGTTAAAGAAATTGTAGCATATCCATGCAGTGTCACACTATTTAGCACTAAAAGGAGTAACAATTAATGCACTAAGCAACATGGATGGATTTCAGATAATTACACTAAGTAAAATAAGTCAGTCAAAAAAAGAGTACACATTGTAAGATTCCACTTATATAAAGTCATAGAAAATGCAAACTAATGCACAGTGATGGAAAGCAGTAAGTGTGTTCAGACAACATTGGGGAGGGGGCCAGGAGGATGGGAGGAAGGGGTGATAAAGAATCTTAAAGAAACTCTTTGGGGTGATGGATATGTTCATTATCTTGATTGTGTTGATGTTTTCATAGGTGTATACATATGTCAAAATTTATCAAATTGTATGCTTTAAATGGGTGCTGTTTATTTTACAATATTTTTACCCTTCTGAGTTGATTTGGAAATGGTACCAAGTTAGAGAAAAACACTTTCAAGTTCCTGTTTTTCTATCCAGACCAAATGTCATTAATGTATGATCTATTTTTGCTTATTGACATAATCATATTATCACTTAATTGAGTGCTATCTAATAGCATCTTCATAATAAAGACAAAACTTCAGTTATTTTAAAAAGGGCAACATTTATGTGTTTAAGTTCCATGTGAAAAAAAAAAGCATTATATTTCAAGGGAAGGACTCCACATGCATCAAAGTTACTTAATGATAATCTTCATTTAAAGGAAAGAAGGGCAAATGAGAGGGGAGGACGGAGGAAATAAGGGAAGAAGGGATGGAAGATGGAAACCACCTGACAGGCAACAAACATATTTTTTGCATTAATAACTTGACTTCTGAAGTTCCATATATAGAAGACATAAAATGTTTTCTTTCATCATCAAAAAAAAAAAAGGAAATATAAATGCTTTGGGTATGGATGAGATATGGCACTAAATGGGAGTTAAATGGACCAGTACGGTAAACAATTACATGATTCACAGAGCAGGGTAGCAGAGCACTAAGGGCCATCTATCAAAAATCTTGAAAACAGCTGGATTATGCTAGAAAACCATAGCACTCTTAGCAGTTAGTATACAGCACCAGGCATCTGCTTTTTGAGATGTGCGATAACATGAAACTCCTACATTTAAATAAGGTTACCTAAAATTTAGTATGCCACTATATTTCTCTTGGTGATTAGAGTCATATCTTTTTGTTACTTTGTTTTCAAATGGATACTCCTCTTTGACAACTAGTGTTCTCCCTGTTCTCCGATAAAAATAATTTTAATTCCATTTTAATAACTCAAAAAAGAGGCCTTGAATTATTAACCCCTGATCAATTTCTAAACACAGCTGACCTTCAATGTGATCCAAGTTTATTGAATTTTTAAAAATAGAAATAAAGGTTGAGAGTCAATAAAATAAGAGCAATCCTGAAGAAAATCCAGGTGTACAGTCACTTTCCTGAAATCCATGCAGCAAGATATGTAAAGTTAAGAACTTATAGAATTTTAGAAAAATGATGTGGTACATATATCATATATTATAACCACAGTAAGGTCCGCAGAAGCACTGTAATCAAAACTCAGCTATTTCTGCAGGGAAATATGTTCACATCCGTAAGTGTCAATACAGATCTTAACCTCTGTTCAGCTAGGTTTTGCCATTATATGAGTTTCAAAACACCTTTTGGTATTCAGATTGTTTTGGATTTGGGATTTGCAGATGAAGCATTATGGACTTATAATTTCAATATGTTGAAAAGAAAATTGTGACATAAAACTGGAGAAGATGGGCTTAATATGGAAAAGTTTTTAACTACAAACTCAAATTTTAAGGTAAATATAGATTTACTTTACAATTCAAGGAGGTGAGTGAAATATGAATAGGAAAACCCAAACAAATTCACACAAAGCCGCATCAGTGTCAAACTTTTAAAAGCTAAAGACAAAGAACACTTCTTGAAAGCAGAGAAAGATAAATGACACTTTTCCCACGGTGGAAAAAACAATTCACGACAGTGGATTTCTTGTCAGAAACCATGAAGATGATAAGGATGTGGCACAATATTTTTCAAGTGGTTCAAGAAAAGTATTTTCAGCCCAGAAATCTATATCCAGCAAAAATATCCTTCAAGAGTAAAGTTGAAACTGAGAAATATTCTGATGAAGAAAAGCTAAGAAAATGTGTTGCCTGGAGATCTATCTTCAAATAAAGTCTAAAGAAATTTTCCTAACAGGAAAGAAATGATAAAAGAATGAATCCTCAAATATTAGAGAAGAAGAAAAAAACAAGGGAAAGATAAATATATGTTTAATTAAAAATACATTTTTCTTCTCTTTTTGAGTTTTCAATGTGTTTGACAGTTGAAGCAATAATCATAATGTAGTTCTAACACAGGTAGAGGAAATATTTAAGATAATGATACTATAAATGGGTAAGGGATTGTAGGGGAGCTAAGGTTTCTACACTTGATCTATTAAAAGATCTATGCCAGTAGACAGTGCTGTATTCTGTATATATAATGTGATAACTAGCACAGCCACTAAGAAAGATGTATAAAGAGATACTTTAAAATCCTATATTTAAATGAAAATGGAACTCTCAAAAATGTCCAAGTAATCTTTAGGAAAGCAAGAATAAGAAATAAATGAAAAAGAAGGAACAAACAGAAAAAAACAATAGCACACTTATATTCTACTACACTGATGATTGTACTAAACATAAATACACAATTAAAAGATATTTGCAGATTGGATAAAAATACATGGCTTAACCATATACTGTCTGAAAGAAACTTTGAGTATAACAATATAAATAGGTTTTAAAGAAAAAGGGTAGAAAATGGTATATTATGCACAGCTAATCAAAAGAAAGTAGGAGTGGCAGTATTAACATCCGGTAAAGTAGACTTTAGAGCGCCAAAAAGACACAGCAATATTAAGTGAGTATGCACTGAACAAGGAGCTGTATAATGTGTGAAGAAAAATTGATAAGACATAAAGGAGAAATAGACACATCCATAATTATATTTGGAGACTTCAGCCCCCTTCTCTCAAAAACTGATAAAAATATGAGACAGGGTTTAGAAGAACTCAACAACTCTGTCAACTAGTAAGATCTAATTGCTGTTGAACATTCTAGCTAACAGCAACAGACTACTGACAAGTGCTGAAGAACATAGACCAGATAGATCATATCCTGGGCCATACAATAAACCTCAACATATTAAAAAGAATTGAAATCATATAGAGTATGCTCTTTGATTACAATAGAATCAAACTAGAAATGAGTAATAAAAATGATAACAGGAAAACCTCTAAACACTTGGAAACTAAATAACACACTTCTAAATAATTCATTGCTCAAAGAATAAATCTCCAGGGAAATAAATACATTGAGCTGAATGAAAATGAAAAAATAATCAAAATATGTGGGACACAAATCAATGTTGAGAGGGAAATTTATAGCATCAAATACTTACATCAGAAGAGAGGAAAGGTCTCAAATCAATAATCTAAACTACCACTTCAAGGACCCAGAAAAATAAGAAAAAATAAAATGCAAAACAAGTAAAAGGAAAGAAGTAATAAAAAGTTAAAAATAAATAATAATGTAAAGAGCAGGCATGAATGAAACTGAAAACACAAAAACAATAGAAAAAATAAATCAAGAAAAATCTAATTGTTTAAAAAGCAATTTGACAACTGCTGGCATGACTAAGAAAGAAAAAAACACACATAAATTAACGACACCAGTAATAAAACAGGGGATATCACTACATATCCTGCAGCCATTAAAATTATACTAAGTGAATGCTACAACTTTATACTAGTAAATTTGACTATAGCTGAAGTGAACCATTTCCACAAAAAGCACAAGGAACTTAACTCAATATGAAATAGATAATTTTAATAGCCTTATAAATATAAAAGTAATTGATTTTATAATTAAAAACTGTCCCTCCAAATATTCAGACAGATGGTGTCACTACAGAATTCTATCAAATATTTAAAGAAGAATTAATGCCAATTCTATATAATGTCTTCCATGAAATAGGGGAGAATACTTCCTAGTGCATTTTATGAAGCTAGTATCTCCCTGATACCAATACCAAACCAAGATGGTACAAAAGAAGAAAGATCCAAACTGATATCTCCCTGGAATACAGATGCCAAAATTCTTAAGAAAATATTAGCAAATAGAATTCAGCAATGTAAAAAGTATTATACACCATGACCTAGTGTATTCTAGTCCAAGGATACAAGGGTAGATCAATATTTGAAAAGCAAACAATATAATTAACCAAATTAACAAGATAAAAAAAGAAATACCACATGATTAATCAAATGATACAGAAAATCCTTTGACAAAATTCAAGTCCTATCTATGATAAAACTCTTAGAAAACTTGGAATAGAAGGGAACTTCTCAAATTGATAAAAAAAATCCACAGAAACCCTACCACAGACATCATACTTAATGGTTAATGATGGAATGCTTCACCCAAAAAATCAAGGGCATGGCAAGTATTACCCCTGCTATTCCACATGGTACTGGAAGTTCTAGCCAGGCCAAAGTGAAGGAAAAGAAATGAAGGAATACAATTTTTTTTAAAAAAGAAGAAATACTCTGTCTTTGCTCCTTTTATGCTCTACATAAAAAAATCCTAAAGAATCTACAAAAAAAATCCTAGAACTAATAAGTGAATTTAGAAAGGTCACAAGATAAAGACCAAGATACCAAGACACAAAATCAATTGCATTTTTATATTCTAACAATGAATATGTGAACACTGAAATTAAAAATACAGTAACACTTTCAATCACTCAAAAAAAATTAGGTGTAACCCTAACAAATTTATAAGACCTGTAAGCTGAAAATTACAAAATAATGAGGAAAGAAATTTTGAAAGTTCTAAATAAATGAAGAGATATGACCTGTTCTTGGATTAAAAGTTTCAACATAGTATAGATAGCAATTCTCCTCAAACTGATATACAAACTTAATGTAATTCCTTCTCAAAATCTCAGCAATATTTGCTTTGAGATATAGAGAAGATTTTTCTAAATTTATATGGAAAAGCAAAGGAACTAAAACAGCTAAACCAATTTTGAGGGAAAAAAAAGAACAAAACAGGAGAAATGGCTTTACTAGATTTCAAAACTAATATAACCTCAGTAATCAAGACTGTGTGGTATTGGGAGAGGAAGAGACACATATATCAATACAACAGAACAAATAACTCACATATAGCTCTAAACAAGGGTTGCTAACTGGTTTTCTATAGAGATGCAAGAGCAGTTCAATAAAAGGATTGTCTTTTCAACAAATGGTGTTGAAACAGTTGAATAACCACAGATAAAACATCATGCCTTATACAAAATTTAACTCTAAATAAATCACAGAATTTAATGTAAAACATAAAACAATAAAATGTTTCAAAGGCTGTATGGGATAAAATCTTTAGGACTTAGGGCATAATGAAAGTCTTAGATGTGATCTTAAAAAACATGATCCCTAGATAAAAAGAAATCCAATAAATTGGACTTTATCAATATTAAGAACTTTTGCTATTAAAAATACCCTGTTAAGATGATAAAAAGTTACAGAATTAAAAGGGGAAATAGAATGCATTGCATTCATTATAGAAGACTTCAACACACCACTCACTCTGAAGGACAGATCAACCACACAGAAAATAAGTAAGGAGACAGAGGCACTGAACAAAATGTTAGAACAGATGGACCTAACAGACATCTACAGAACTCTACACCCAAAAGCAGCAAAATACAAATTCTTCTCAAGTGCACATGGAACATTTTCAAGAATAGATCACATACTAGGCCCCAAAAAGAGCCTCGGTAAATTCAAAAAGATTGAAATTGTAACAACCACATTCTCAGACCATAAAGCTATGAAACTAGAAATAAATTTAAAAAAGAAAATGAAAAATCTAACAAACACATGGAGGCTTTACAACATGCTCCTAAGTAACCAATGGATCAATGACCAAATGAAAACAGAGATCAAGCAATATATGGAAACAAATGACAACAATGATTCAACACCGCAAAAGCTGTGGGACGCAGTGAAGGCCGTGCTAAGAGGAAAGTATATTGCAATACAGGCCTGCCTCAGGAAAGAAGAACAATCCCATATGAGCAGCCTAAACTCACAATTAATGAAACTAGAAAAGGAAGAACAAATGAGGCCCAAAGTCAGTAGAAGGAGGGACATAATAAAGAGTAGAGCAGAAATAAATAAAATCAAGAAGAATAAAACAAAAGAAAGAATCAATGAAAGCAAGAGCTGGTTCTTTGAGAAAATAAACAAAATAGATAAACCCCTAGCCAGACTTATCAAGAATAAAAGAGAGTCTACTCACATAAACAGAATCAGAAATGAGAAAGGAAAAATCACTACAGACACCACAGAAATACAAAGAATTATTAGAGAATACTATGAAAAATTATATGCTAAGAAACTGGATAACCTAGAAGAAATGGACTTTATAGAAAAACACAACCTTCTAAGGCTAACCGAGAAAGAAACAGAAAATCTGAACAGACCAATGAAATTGAACTGGTAATCAAAAACCTACCTAAAAACAAAACCACTGGACCAGATGGCTTCACTGCTGAATTTTATCAAACATTTAGTGAAGACCTAATACCCATTCTCCTTAAAGTTTTCCAAGGAGTAGAAGAAGAAGGAATACTAATTCTATGAGGCCAGCATCACTCTAATACCAAAACCAGGCAAAGACACTACAAAAAAAGAAAATTACAGACCAATATCCCTGATGAACATATATGATGCAAAATACTCAACAAAATATTAGCAAACTGAATTCAAAAATACATCAAAAAGATCATCCTTCATGATCAAGTAGGATTTATTCCAGGGATGCAAGGATGGTACAATATTCAGAAATCCATCAACATCATTCACCACATCAACAAAAAGAAGGACAAAAACCATATGATCATCTCCATAAATGCTGAAAAAGCATTTGACAAAATTCAACATCCATTCATGATAAAAACTCTCAAAAAAATGGGTATAGAGGGCAAGTACCTCAACATAATAAAGGCCATATATGACAAACCCACAGCCAACATTATACTTAGCAGCGAGAAGCTGAAAGCTTTTTCTTTAAGATCAGGAACATGACACGGATGCCCACTCTAGCCACTTCTATTCAACATAGTACTGGAGGTCCTAGCCACAGAATTCAGACAACACAAAGAAATGAAAGGCATCCAGCCTGGTAAGGAAGAAGTCAAACTGTCCCTGTTTGCAGATGACATGATATTGTACATAAAATACCCTAAAGTATCCACTCCAAAACTACTATATCTAATATCTGAATTCAGCAAAGTTGCAGGATACAAAATTTATACCAGAAATCTGTGGCATTCCTATACACTAACAATGAACTAGCAGAAAGAGAAATCAGGAAAACAATGCCATTCACACTTACATCAAAAAAGAATAAAATACCTAGGAATAAACCTAACCAAGGAAGTGAAAGACTTATACTCTGAAAACTACCAGACACTCATGAGAGAAATTAAAGGAGATACCAATAAATGGAAACATCCCATGTTCATGGATAGGAAGAATTAATATTGTCAAAATGGCCATCCTGCCTAAAGCAATCTACAGATTCAATGCAATTCCTATCAAAATACAACAGCATCTTTCAACGAATGAGAGAAAATTGTTCTAAAATTCATATGGAACCACAAAAGACCCTGAATAGCCAAAGCAATCCTGAGAAGGAAGAATAAAGCTGGGGGAATTATGCTCCCCAACTTCAAGCTCTACTACAAAGCCACAGTAATCAAGACGATTTGGTACTGACACAAGAACAGATCCATAGGCCAATGGAACAGACTAGAGAACCCTGATATAAACCCAACCATATATGATCAATTAATATATGATAAAGGAGCCATGAACATACAATGAGGAAATGACAGCCTCTTCAACAGCTGGTGTTGGCAAAATTGGACAGCTACATGCAGGAGAATGAAACTGAATTATTGTTTAACCCCATACACAAAAGTAAACTCAAAATGGATCAAAGGCCTGAATGTAAGTCATGAAACCATAAAACTCTTAAAAGACAGCATAGGCAAAAATCTCTTGAATATGAGCAACTTCCTGAATGCATCTCCTTGAGCAAGAGAAACAAAAGCAAAAATGAACTCATGGGACTACATGAAACTAAAAAGTTTCTGTACGGCAAAAGACATCATCAACAGTACAAAAAGGCATCCTACAGTATGGGAGAATATATTTGTAAATGACATATCCAACAAGGGGTTAACATCCAAAATATATAAATAATTTACATGCCTCAACACCCAAAAAGCAAATAACCCAAATAAAAAATGGGCTGAGGATATGAAGAGACAGTTCTCCAAAGAAGAAATTCAGGTGGCCAACAGACACATGAAAAGATGCTCCACATCACTAATCATCAGGGAAATGCAAATTAAAACCACAATGAGATATCACCTCACACCAGTAAGGATGGCCAGCCCCGAAAAGACTAAGAACAACAAATGCTGGAGAGGATGCGGAGAAAGGGGAACCCTCCTACACTGCTGGTGGGAATGTAAGCTAGTTCAACCATTGTGGAAAGCAATATGGAGGTTCCTCAAAAAACTAAAAATAGAAATACCATTTGACCTGGGAATCCCACTCCTTGGAATTTTCCCAAAGAATACAACTTCTCAGATTCAAAAAGACATATGCACCCCATGTTTATCACAGTACAATTTAGTATAGCCAAGAAATGGAAGCAATCTAAGTGTCCATGAGTAGATGAATGGATAAAGAAGAGGTGGTACATATACACAATGGAATATTATTCAGCCAAAAGAAAGAAACAAATCCTACCATTTACAACATGGATAGAGCTGGAGGATATTATGCTCAGTGAAATAAGCCAGGCAGAGAAAAACAAGTGCCAAATGATTTCCCTCATTTGTGGAGTATAAAAACGAAGCAAAACTGAAGGAACAAAATAGCAGCAGACTCAGAGACTCCAAGAAGGAACTAGTGGTTACCAAAGGGAAGAGGCGTGGGAGGGTGGGTGGGGAGGGAGGGAGAAGGGGAATGAGGGGTATTATGTTTAGTACACATGGTGTGGGGGATCATGGGGAAATCAGTGTAGCACAGAGAAGGCAAATAGTGAATCTGTGTCATCTTACTACACTGATGGACAGTGACTGCACTGGGGTATGGGTGGGGACTTGATAATATGGGTAAATGTAGTAACCACATTGTTTTTTCATGTGAAACCTTCATAAGAGTGTATATCAATAATACCTTAATAAAAAAAGATGATAAAAAGACAAGCAACAACCTGAGAGAAAATATTTGTAAATCTCATCAGAAAAAAGACTCATATCTTGAATATATAAAGGATTCTAATAACTCAACATTAAAAATAAATCATTTAGAAAATGGACAAGACACATGAAGGGACATTTCATGGCAGAGGATATACAGATGGCAAATAAACACATGAAAAGATGTTCAGCATCACTAGCCATTGAGGACACACATCATACCATGATGAGATATCACTTCACATGGATTAGAACAACTAATAGTAAAAAAAAAAAAAAAAAATAGTGACAAATAAGACAAATGCTTGGGAAGATATGGAGAAACTCAATCTTTCTTATTTGCTGTTGGGGAATGTAAAATATTAGCCACTCTGGAGAATATTTTGACAGCTTCTTGAGAAACCTTATACATATACTGTCCATTTCCAGCAACTGCATGTGTGAAATGAAATTGTACTCCTAGGGTAAAGAAAATGTATGTGCACACAGAAACTTGTATATGATTGATTATAGCAGTTTTATTATTAGTAGCCTCAAACTGAAAAGAACTAAAATGTCTCTCAAAAATTAAATCTCTCTCAAAAGTATATCCATTCGGTGGAATATTGGTCAGTAATAAAAAGGAAAGAACTCTTGATAGTTGTGACAACTTGGATGGATCTCAAAAGTATTATGCTGCGTTTAAAGGGCCAAAGTCAAAGGTCACATACTATATGATTCCATTTATATAACATTCTCAAAATGAAGAATTAAAGAAATAGAAACTAGGTTAGTACTTTTAAGGGTTAGACATCACGAGGTGTAGGGGTAAATGTAACCATACAGGGATTGTGGAGGGAGATCTTTGAGGTGATGGAATAGTTCATATGTTGATTATGGGGGTGATTGCATGAATCTACACACATGATAAAATGACATAAAACTATATGCAGACATTGTTCCAATGTCGGTTTTCTGGTTTATATTACATTATAGTTATATAAGACATACCCACCAAGGAAATTTGGTGAATGGGATAGGAGATCTCTCTGTACTACTGTTGTACTTCCTGTAACACCATCATAATTTCCAATTAAAATGATTTTTAAAGATAAAGTTAAAAAATTAAATTGTCAGGTTGGCAAAAGTATGGGCTTGTTGGATTTTTTTCTAATAGTCTAGGTATTAAAATTGTTACAGAGACTTCAAGTGAACATAAATGAATATTTGCACAGACTACAAAAAAAGAGAGAGAGAGACATTTTAAGACCAGTTAAGAAAGGCTGAATAACTTAATAAGTTTTATTGGAAAATGGAATGTGCCTATATGTATGTATATGGGATATATATGTATGTGTATAAATTTATGAGAACTTCAAATGTATCAAATCCTTAGTTTATTGGAAAGAAATAGGAGCTAATATTTGATATAGTCTTGACTCTACAATTATTTTGTAAGCAAGACAAAAAAGAAAAAAATATATTAACTATTAAAAGGTGGGCAGATGTGAATACTAAGCAATAAGTCACGTTAAACAGCAATAAGCCAACAGATTTACCAATATCAATGTTCAGAAAATGTTTAGAGAGTAATATGCATAGTTCATATTTTAAAGAATATGAGGTGCTGAAAGCATAGACCCTAGAACCTAACCAGCTGGGTCAGATCCCAAGAGTACCACTTCATTACTGATTAGGTTTTGAACAATTTATACAAACACTCTACCTCAATTATTACTTGTTTGTTTAATTATTGTGGTACAAACACTTAACACAGGATTATTTTAAATGATCATAAATATCCAAGACTGAAGAAAGCATGGGAAAAATAAGCATTCCCATACTCTGCTGATGAGAGGGTAAATTGTCAAAATTTATGTTTTGTTAAATGTGTTAAATGTTGGCGGTTTTCCTCAAACGTGTTTGGATTATAACACTGCTGGTGTCCTGACCACTGGCAATGCAAGAGAGCTGGTGGTTAGGGTGGGAGTCAGAACGATTCAGCATTTCGTCTTCACTTTTCAGCACAATGCCTCAGTATAGCCTTTGGGGCTTCTGCTGGAGTGGGGGCACTGATCTGAGGGTCCCTGGGCTCCAAGACCCACAGCTGCCTGTACCCGTACTGGGGCCTCTGCGTCCCAAGTCTTTCTGGGATTCTGAGGGGTGAATCTGCTAGCTACGCTTTTAATATTCTTTTTTGTTTTAGATTTCGTCTTCATTTTGCTCTGCCAATTGGATGACTCTCCAACTCCTTTTCATCTTCTAAAAATGTGTTCACAGGTCTTACCTACTGTTGTCTTCTCTTTGTCCTGGCAGGTTTATTCTTTTATTAGTATTACTTTCCATTACTTTTGTTTCTAAAAGGAGTGTGCTGCCAGCTTATCAATGTGCAAAATCCATCCTACATGCTGTGGTCCCACATCAAATGTTCAACAAATTGAGAATCAACTCTCAATCTAAAAGGAAAAGGGAACTGTAAAAATATGCTTGGTAGGGTTCTGCTCAACGTATGGGATATTTCCTAAAATTACCACAAGAAATACGGTTTAATTTTAAGACTTTAAAGAGTTATCTTAAAATGAATGACAGCTGAGAATCCCTCTATCTCTATAGTTCTATGATTCTTTAATTAAGCACGAGTCAGGCAGAGAAAACTGACTGTTTTATAATGTCCATATCCCATACGTTGAGCAGAACCCTACCAAGTATATTTTTACGGTTCCCTTTTCCTTTTAGATTGAGAGTTGATTCCCAATTTGTTGAACATTTGATGTGGGACCCCAGCATGTAGGATGGATTTTGCACATTGATAAGCCGTCAGCACACTATGAAGGACATCTTCTGGGCTAGAGTCAGGAAATATTTGTCTAATTCGTATCTTTTTAAAATCCAAATTGTGGGGGAATTTATGAAAGAAACAATTTCTTAACATTAGAAATGTAAAAATGCCAGATAATCACCAGCAGCAGTTCCAGGGAAATGTTAATTGGAATCAAAATAATAATAAAACCTTCCTTGATCTATACAGAATATTATTGATTTGGTGGCTTGGGTCGACTTTTACCAAGGTTTTCTTCAAAATTTGAAAATAGAAATTAAGTTTAACTATACCGTCTGATATGTAAATACCTACCATATGTATGTATTTGTCAGTTTCTACCTCTTCATGGATTTCATAATACAGTACTCTCAAAAAGGAGCTTTATCTTTTCTGCTCTATAATTGTTTTCATTTCCATTAAAAGAGAAAGGCACAAATAATAGAATGAAAGCATGCAATCTATGTTATATCAGTAAATCTTTGATGTCTATTAAAACCCCACCTAAACTTGCAATTCCCTTGACAGAGCACGTAGGAAGGCCTTTCTGCAGCTGCCATTTTTGCTGATGAGATGCCAAATGCCTTACAGATAGATAGAGAGAGAGAGGGAGATGGGGATGCGATGATAGGAACTCTGCTCTTAAAAGAAGTAGTTCAGAAAAGGTGAGTGGTTTTATCCTTACTAGATCAACACACAAGGATGATTTCAAACGATGATCACTAACAATAAAAGAGAATTTTATCTGATTTTTAAGTATTGGTTTATATTTAATAAGTCATGCATGAAATGTCCATCAACTGCCACTCAAAACTGGAGCTTCACCCTGTCATGATTTTTCCATTTAAAAATTATTTCAAATTTTGAACTCTAAACAGTTTTTTCATTTACCTGGAATCCAATTAATTTTTATACAGCAATATTCACGAGCTGTATGCTGAAGATTTGTTATACTGCGATGACTATAGAGGCAATCAATATGTAAATATTACTTATTTTCATGCATATCTTGTTTTTATGTAAATAATGTAACAAAAGAGTAGTATTACTGTGGTAAATATAAACTCTATAATCTGAAACTAAAATTTAAAGACTCTTCTTTTCTGTTTTCAATGAGCGCCCCCCCATCCCAATATCCAAATAATTTCCATTACTCCTGCCTCTTACACTTTCCCCCTTCCAAGGTGCTTGTCCCCTGTATGTAGTAAGTGCTGGTTGGGATGAATATTCACATTTGTGAACATATTATTGACATTAATAGTCTTTAATGAGAATCAGCACGACATTAAAATGTTCTAATTTCAAACTTGGGATTTCAGAAATATTGTTAGCTTATCACTACAATTTACAGTCTAGGATTATAAATTGTACCTGTTATGACCCAGCAAGTAAAAATCTCCAAAGGTAACAAGGAAACAGTAAGACAAAATAACAAAACTCCAATCTCTCTGTCTTTCCTTTACCTCCTTCCCAACCTCCTCCTCCCTCTTTCTTCTCTTTATATAATAGTAAACATAGCAAATTGAGTTCACAGTTATTTGAGATTGGACGATATTTCTTATTCATCACTTTCTAAGTTAGATTACACATCTGTTCCTTAAAGCATCAAATTGTTACAAAAATGTGCAGGAAAAATAAAACTGCCTTTGAGGTTGGGTGATACATTTTTAGTGTTCTGAATATAGGTGTAAATTGAAAAAGAATGAAATAAGCAAGAGCAAACAGGGTAAGAATTAAAAACACTTTATCTTTGTTCTTTCTTTTCCTTTACTACCGAGCGCAATCAACACTTTACAACAGGGTTAATGCACTCTCTTCAAACATGCTATTATTCTTTCACAAGAGCACAATAACTTTATTACTTATGCTGTCTGCAAACTTTCCAAAGTGACAAGACTGTGTGGATGGGTAGATCACAGCAATTCTCCGTGCCCTCTGTTGGATATTTGCAGTGTACACCAACAATAGCAGCAAGAACCATACAGCTGCAGGTAATTTTAATGGTGGAAGTTCTAATTTTAATTAGTATAATTAACTGAAACAAATGAAAAAAAAACACAGAGGTTTATGCTTTCTGCTCAGAAATTGAATATTCAAATTTTACATCTGCTCTCCATTCAAGTGAAGCCTGAGTTGTATTCCTTTGTTGCAAAATACTCTTGGTTTTATTTCATAATGAAGATAGTGTCTCAACTGACTCCTGGCTATCTTAGAATAGTTCAGTTTACTTTTATGCAAGTTTTTGTGCATCTACAAACACCTTAAAAAATAAAAGCAAAAATATTTGAGCAACATATAAAATAATGAGTAGATGTCAAAATATCATCGTTAAAACTTGTATTTCTACCTGTTTTTTACAGATGAAAACAGAAGTTCCTTTCATTGACAGTTTTCTTATTATTACCATTACCACCAAAACAGCTTATAGTAAACATTTAGAAATCAGAATTGGATAATGTGAATTAACCTCACATTGTATAATCTATGACTGTGATTTCAAAGGGGAAAAGATGGAAAGGTATCTATTCCTTGGGTTGACTGTGTCAGCAAAGAAGAGATGTTGAAGTCCTAACCCCAGTAGCTCTGAATGTGACCTTACCTTAAAATAGGATCTTGGCGAATGCCATCAAGTCAAGATGATGTCATACTGGGTTAAAGTGGGCCCTAATAGAATAGCTGGGGTCATTATAAGAAGGGAGAGACACACACACACACGCAGGAAGACGGCCAAGTGAAGACAGGCAGCGACTGGAGCTATTCTGCCGCAAACTTAGGAACGCCAAGGATCGCCAGCTACCACCAGAATCTAGGAGGAGGCAGGGAAGGATCCCCCGCTGGAGCCCTCAGGGGGAGTATGACATCCTGATTTTGGACTTTTATTAGTCTTCATAACAGTCAGACACTACATTTCTGTTGTTTCAAGTCACAGAGTTTGTGGGACTTTCTTACAGCAGCCTTAGGAAACTAACACAGTATCCTCTGGCCAAGTGAGATGACCTAATCAAAGAGATACTGTTACGTATTAAGGCCCTTAAAGCTCTATGGCTGGGAGTGTAGGCAATGCTGAAAGAATGCTTTGCAGGAGATGAAGACATATTATAACTGCTTTTTTGCGTGATTTTAAGAGGGCGATCACCTACACCCAACTGATAAAACCTGTAAGCTCTACAACAATGATGGGACACATTCTGATGTTCTTCAAATACTGGAATTCTGAAAAGGGAAAATGTAGTATGTGTATCATCTCTTTATCAACCACTTAGCACAGCTGATGTTCTCCTTTACAAATATTTTTTGAACAATTATCAAATTGGAGAACTATCAAATATAAAACATCAAACAATTTTAGGGCTGAAAGTCTTAGCACCGTTCTTGTTACCTTATTACTCCGTTTGCTTCTTTCTTCGGCCCTGGCACTTCTGTTCTGGCCCTAGCTTATTACAATTGGGCATACGCTTGCGATATTATTTGCAAATACTAGGAATTCCCTAATATTGAGAGAGCAAAGCATAGATGATCCAGAGAGGATAATGTATTAGATTGAGAGACTAAATGAAAGATAGAAATGGAACTTTGACAGATGGATTAGACACAAAATAGTTAAAAGATGGCATATTATATCAAGGAGAGGAAACAAACATTGGAAAGGAAGCAGGAGAAAGGAAGAATGAGAAACAGACAGTGCCCTGGGAAAACAGGGAAAATTGAAACAATATTAGAGGCGGAAAAGAAAATAATCTAAATTGCATTTGAGGGCAACATTTTAGAATAATACGTAGGATTATAATGTCACCAATGTCTTTATGAAATGATAATTTTATTCAAAACAACCATTAAATAATTATGTAAGTACAGATTATTTTTGATTAAATATGTGATTGGAGTTGTTTATAGTAGATTTGTCAGAACTATAGGGGAGAATAAGTATTTAGAGGTCACAAAACTATTGTTAAATTAGTGTTCTATATGCTTGTCGAATAATCTCAGGACTGTGTAAATTCACTGTGTTCTTTCCCTTTAGATATTGTTAATAGTGTCTATGATATTTAATTACTATTTATAAAACACTTAAATCATTTTCACAAAATATGATATGAAATATTATCAGAGTTCTGTGTATACATTATGTGTGTGTGTGGAACAGTATCCAGCAATAAACAGTACAACTCTTTTCCAAAAATCTTACCTGCTCAAATAATTTTTCACACTCAATTACTCACTTATGAGAACAAATTCATCTACTGATGTGAATAGATAAGAGGCATACAGTGTGTAGGTAGAAAATGAAGTGGAAGAAACATTCTTTAATTTATTGAGTTCCACTATCAGCTATTGTAAAAAACATAAATATTATTATAAGGTCATTCCATTCTGTTTGCTATTCTATTATTTATGCTGCTTTCCCCTTTGCTCCAATTATTTTCCATTTTCTACACGTTGTTACCTTAGCCTTTAAAATCATTGTTTCCGAAGTACTATTAGCCTGGAAAATGTACATTCTTACCGCCCACATCAATCTATGCTACCTCATCTCTCTCTTTTAGTCATTCTTTTTCTTTCTATTGCCTTGAAAACTGTCCACCATGTCAAAAATCCCCCGCTACTTATAATTCCATAGAGGTAGGTATGGGGGTGAGGGATGATAAATAATAGGTTTAATTCAAATCTCCTAAATTTCCTCTAGACTATGGGGATATAAAACATTCCTTCCTTCGGAGGGCAGGATGTGGGTATATTTCTTTACAGAATACACAGGGAAAAAAAGCTGTGCATTTCAGAGCCCAGAGAAGATCAGCATTTTTGGCATTTCTACCTCCTCCCAGTCAATTCTTGAAACACCCAGGACTAGAGATGCCTTTGTGTAGTTGTCTAGAAGGATTTTTAAAAGTGCTCTCTATTTAAATACAAAACAAATTAATCTATTGTCAACTAACATTTTAATAGAGATGATCCATGATTATCCAAAGGCAGGCCCTGGGGAAAAGAGAGCCCTAGGAAGTCCAAGAACTGGGAGGTGGGTTCTCAAAGAGAAGGGAAAGCGAGGGGGGAGGAGCTGAGGACGAGCCGCCTTGTCATTCTGATGGCCTTGCCACCCCGCAGGGCATGGTCCAAAACTTTGCCCGTTTCTTGAATATTCAATATTTAATTCTCATCTGGTGCTATCATTTAGAGTTTCTGTACATTGTATTTGATATCACAGCTAGGTTCCCTGTTCAGTCTCCTCCCAGGGACTTTTTCTCTGACACCATTGAAAGCCTCTAGTTGTTTGCTCTGTGCTGAAATGCATGAAACAAATTTGCTAATTGGCAATGTGATAGGAACGACTTGACATAAATACTTCTGTCTTCCTTTGTTTTATTGTAGTTTGACCGCTTTTCACTAAAAGAGTTTCTCTTTCTGAGTTCAGTTATCATTCCCATAACTCTCCATTTTGGTGCTTCACCCAGTAACTTCCACACATTGACTTTGATTTTTACTAATATGCCTTTTGGTCACTTGTTTTCTTTTCACTATTTTTTGGTGTTTTGTGGGTTTTTTTTGTGCCTTTTGGCCACCGTCTCCACAATGCCCCATCCCTAGCTCCTGGCAACCACCATTCTACTCTGTTTCTAAGCGTTTGGCTTTTTTAGATCCATATATAGGTGATATCATACAGTATTGGTTTTTCTCTGTCTGACCTATCTCACCTTGTATAATGCCTTAAAGCTCCATCCAGGTTGTCTCAAATGGAAGGATTTCCTTCTTTATCATGGCTGAATAATATTTCACCGTATGTGTGTGTGTGTGTGTGTGTGTGTATACACAATGTATATATGTCAATGTATACATATATATATTTAGAAAAAGAGTATATTGTGTGTGTGTATACACATGTATATGTCAATGTATACATATATATTTTTTTATAAAAAGAGAGAGTATATGGTGTGTGTGTGTGTCCCATCTTCTTTACTCATTCATCTGTTAGTACTTAGGTTGTTCCCATATCTTGGTTATTGTGAATAGTGCTGCAATAAATATCTTTTTTGTGTCTAATTTTTTCTTTTCCTTACTAAATCCCTGTTTTTTTATATCCTTTTATAAGATGTTCACAATCACCCTCAAACAATCAATGACCAAGCTTTTGCTCATTCTTGTCTTTTCTTTTTTCAAGGTCCTATACTGCACTGTGTCTTTTCTCTGCACTCAGTCTTAGCCCTTTCTAACCGCTAGGCACTCCTTTGCTTTGATGTCCATGATTGCCTTCTCTCTGACTTTCTTGCCCTTTTCCTTTTTAAATCGGGTCCACGTAATCTCCCATTCTTCAAATGATTTTCTTCTTCATAAGCCCCTGCACTTGTTCAGTTCGCTTCTACATTAGCAGGTGTATCCCTCATACCAAACGTCCTTCACATTTCTTTGCCACATCCTAAGTTTTCCTTGAAATGCACATATTACCGGTTTTGATAATTAGGGGTGTGTGTGTGTGTGTGTGTGTGTGTGTGTATGTTTTAAAGATGATCAATCCGAAGAGAATTGGCAAAAACATACAACTACAAAGTGTAAAATTGGGAAAACAATTAAAAAATGGTTATATATGTACAGCAAACCCTGCTCTTTCAACCACAGCTTATATCAGAAAGACCCATTGTTGAAGCTGCAACAGTGATGGGGATTTGAATAGCTTGGCTATATGGGTAAGAAAACCCTGCTTATTTATACAAACTCAGCAGTATGTACTGAAGTTTTACTGTATACCTGAGTATGCTTCTATGCAATATAAAACATATAGATGTGTTGGAGAAACTATGCATATCTTACAGACACAAACACTTTAGTGACTTCATCTCTGGGCTTCTATTGTGTTTTCTCTGTGCTAAGAGGTACTGTTGACTAAGACTATCTGGACCACAGAATCCATGTTCTGGCTACTGTATTGCACAGTTTCATAGGACCTGATCATTAATTTAGTTTGGGTCTTGTTTAATAATTAACTAAATAGTTACATTAGCCCCCAAATGGTCTTCCGGCCTCCTGTGTTCCTCGGTCTCTGTCTCAACCTCTGTCTTTCTCTTTCTCTTCACCCTCCACCTGTCTACCCATCTGTTTACTTACTGTCTACTATTTGCCATGTTCTTGACTAATCTCTGGTGATACTATGGTGACATCTTCCTTAAGGAACGGAGAGCCTCATGTAGTCACTACTGTTCAATTGAGTCTTGTATTTTCCTTCCTTAGAAATCTTTAACATCCTCCAGTGACTTTTGGGATAAGGTTCAAGTTCATCAGGGCTGGCAAGACCCTTCACGACCTGGCACAATATATTACTCTTTGGAGGGAAAGGCAGGGGCCGGGGATGGCTGATGTCCTGCAAAGTGCAGGGCAGTTCTTTACAACAAGGCATCTTGCATGACGTTTAAATGCCCACAAGTTTCAAAACTTCAACTGAACCCAGAGCCTAACTCTGTTTTTTGATTACGTACAAAGCTTTATTTTATTTAATTTTTTGGAATGAGTTTAATATGCACTGATTTTGATGTAACTTTCAACCAAGATACTAAACTAGCCCAACGGCTAGACTCCTCTCCAATTTTCCACCTTCAGGAACTATGACAGGAGAATGAATAACACTGTGAGAGAATTCTGGGGTAACACCTCTCTGTTGCTGTCTTGCCAATGGGTTTGAGCCATTCACTTGGGCAAGTTCACTATGGATTCAATGCGACCAAAGAAATTGACAGCAAAACGTTCTTTGGGGTGAAAGGGTTTATTACCCGGCTTGTTCTCCCAGCGGTAGGTCGAGCACTAGTATCTCTACCCCCACCCAGAGCCCTGGGCCGAGCTCTCTATATAGCACAGTAATAGCTTATTGCCTAAAGCTATGGAAGCGGTAGCCTAGCAACAGGCCAGTGACATCATCAGGTGGTTTATGTTCAGTGAGGATCCTGGCCATAGGAACCCCAACTTCCCCACAGTTGCCCTCAGAGTGTGTGTGTGTGTATGCATGCTTGCAGATGGGTTTAGCCTGGGACAGGATGTAGCCCTAAAGAGCAGTTAAAGGACAGAATAGCAAGAGAACAGTTGGAATTCTGTTCTTGCTCCCCCAGTGACTTTTAATGCCCTCCATGATCTTGGGACAAACAGCACCTGCTCCAAATCCCTGCTCAGGTACTGTTTCCATTATCCTCAAGAGTAAGTTTTGGGCATTAAAAGAGCTCTTTACTTTTGCGATGCTAAGAAAAACAGGTGGAGACAATCTGACTTCAGGCAGTTGTGTCTCCACCCCTCATTCTCCAAATCACTGGGACACAGGCACTCAGCCTTGCCCAGCAGTGGAATTATCTATGACTCTTTATGGAATATTAGTGTCTGGATTCCCCCTTCCCGGTTTTGGATTTGTTTTAGGTTGTGGCCTGGTGATTCTGCACGGCTCTCTATACAGTCTGTGAACAGAGAATTATAATCCAAGGACTACCTCCTCCTAACCCTGATTTCGCTAAGGGTGGTAAAAGGTGAAGACCTGACCTGAGATTTTTTTGTGATAAGAAGTGATTTTTCTAGTGTTTGGAGCTTTTCATCTTAAGTCATCAATGCCCCACCTGCATCCCTGACTCACTCAGCTAACACATTGGGAAATACATGTTACCTGAAAACATGGATGGTACTTCTAGAGCAGTGGTTCCCAAATATTGTGGCGTGTTAAAATTACCTGGAGACATTAAAAAAACCCACTAACACCTGGCTTCTACTCCTAGTGATGCTGATTTAATTCCTATGAAGTGGAACCTGGCTTTGGAATTTTTAAAAGAGCCACAGGTGATCGTAATGGGCAGCAAAGCTTGGGAACTAACCCTAGTGAGAGGGCCCTCGGAGAACAGTGCAGCAGGGTATCTGAGGGGCACAGCCATTTCAAAACAACATGCTGGATTACAGATATCCATAGAAGCAGAAATCTTAAAACAGATTGTGAATGTAAAATTAGGAAGCTATTTGAAAGATGAAAAGATTGGGGGAAAAAAAAGGGTGGGTAGTTCACACCAAATTCACGCCATATATATAAATATATATCTTTCCAGAGCAAAAAATCAGGTTATGTCATATTTTTCAATAGCAAATGCTATACGAAGAAGATAATGAAGGGCTATTTTATAAGTGCCAGAGAAAAATAACTTAAAATATAGAATTTTCAAGCCAAACTGTCTTCAATATGCCAGCATAATAACAAATATTCTCAGGCATAGAAAGCTGCAAGATAATCACCATGCAAAGACAGGTGGACAACAGTTTGAGGGAAAGTGGTAGGCAAGAAAAGCCCAAGAGATGTGGTGTGGATAAAGTGAAGGTTCCTATGGCCAAGATTCTCACCTGGCCCTGGTGGGCTAGCTCACTACACACGTGTGGGCAATATATCATTATTGACTCTATATAAAGAGCTCTGCTCAGTGCTCTGGGTGACAGGGTGGCATGGCTGTAAGGCTGCAGGAGAGCAGAGGCTGGAGTGGTGGCAGTGCCAAGGACAGACTGGGACGGCTGTGGGGGCAGAGAGGCCCAGAGGCAGAGACTGGCTTGCTGCATGCAGACTCGCTGTGAGTGGACGGGATTCTAGTGATTGACTTGCCATCATGGGAATAAAGTTGGGTATAAACCCTTTCACCCCAAGAGCATTGCATTGTCATGTCTTTGGTCTCTTTGATGAACTTGTCCGGGGCTGAAGCCCATTGACAAGACATGTGGCAAAAGATACTTGAATTAAAGGTGGTTGAAAAGGTTGGTGAAATTTGTTCCTATTATAGCCATTTGAGACCACATAAAAAAGAGGAGATATATTCTGCAATAATCTAGAATGAGAAGTCTGGAAAAAGAATTACATGATGGGCATTGTTATAGGGGAGAAATAAGGAATTAAAGAATTTGGCAATTGCCTGTATTAACAGGGAGGGTTAATTTTTTTAAAAAGGGAGAAATGCATAGAAAAGAAACAGATGGTAAATGTCATGCCAATGGGTTTAATCCCCAGGCAAGTTCACTACGGGTTCAGTAAGACTGAGGAGTGACAATGGAACATTCTTGGAGTAAAAGGGCTCATTACCTGGATTTGTTCTCCCCGTGAGCACTAGAATTACACCTGCATCCAATAGTCCTCCTTCATCTCTACTTCCGCGCAGAGCAGTGGGCAGAGCTCTTTATATAGTGACTCAGTCAATAATAGCTTATCGCCCATGGGTGTGGAAGCAGTAGCCCAGCAGCAGGCCAGTTACATCATCAAGTAGTTTAGGTTCAGGTGAGGAACCTGGCCATAGGAACTTCCATTTTCTCCATATTAAACAAAAATACAATAAGGTTAGAGAAACATGTACAAATACATCAGTAATAATAATATAAATGAATTAGATTAAGGAATTTAGACTCCAATATTTAAACATTGAATATTTTAGAAATTCAGATATACATTGTTTAAAAAGTACATTGGCTTTACCTGTGGCCAAGATAGAACAAGAACCAGATTTACCCTTCTACCTAAAACAACTGAAAAACTTGGACACAAACAGAAAAGAAGTTTTCAAGACATTGATGTCAAACAGCAAAGGACAATAAACTTGGCTGAAGGAAACAAATAAGGGGAGCCCTATGATTGTCTAAACTTTGAGAGAATTTCCAGATCATAGGGTAAGCTCAGGCAGAGATCAGTGGACTCCTTGATTTGAGGAGATTAAGCCAAAAATCCAAGAAGAATGCAGTCAAATGTTACATGGCAGCTAGATTACAAGAGAGGAAAGCGGCATAAAGATAAAACTCTGGATATCTCCAGAGAATCGCCCTCTAATACTCTCAGCAAAGTCCTGATTGCACATGCATTTGAGAAGACACACTGCAGTGGTGACTGAGCAGACAAGAAACACCCAAAATGGTTAACAGGAACAGGACCCAGCATGCACACAGGGTAGGGAATAGTGTGCGTTCCTACCAGCCACACTGGAAAACTACACAGTTCACAGGCATTTGGGTGGGAGGGTCTAGTCTTGACACTGAATATTTAGCTACGTTACATATAGCTCTAGTCTTACATAACAAATCTCTAAAGCAGAACACCAACCGATGAAATGGTTTCTAACTATGTGTTTCTAAGAGCATACTGTCCCTTCTCTATAGACTCTTGTTTTATAGTTTGTTTGCTTGTTTATTTCTTTTCAGTCCATCCTTTTGTTCCCCAAACCAACCGAGGGATATACTTAAGTTTTAAGTACCAGTGCCTAATATATGCTTTGACAGGTAGTAAGCTACCAGAAGATGTATTTACTCTGATGATTTACCTCTGTCTGTCCTACTCCATGACATAAAATGCAGAATTATTTTGATTCATATTTATAAAGCTCAGGTCACTTGTGAGGGTATCATAGTTCCCTTTTTTCTCCCCTATGAAAGTTTCTAGTGATTTGTCTTGGTTTGTCATGTTTATTTCAATTCAGGCTTGTCCCTTCTGCTCGTATCATATAAGATTGGTATGTTTACTTATTGTATTATTTTCTATTGCTGCTATAACACATTACCACAAAGTTAAGCGTAGTGGCTTAAGCAACAAAATGTCTTATCTTCTAGCTCTATAGGATAGAAGTCTGGCACATTTCTCACTGGGCCAAAATAAAAGTTTTGCAGGACAGGGTTCCCTCCTTTCCGGAGGCTGTAGGCGTGAATCATTTCCTTCCCCTCTGCAGCTTCTAGAGGCTGCCAGGATTCCTTTATTCCTTCCTCATCTTCACAGCCAGCAAAGCCTCCACCGACTCTCCCACTTGTAATGGCCCTCATGATTATATTTACTAGTCCTTCTGACACCCAATTAGCAATATTAGAAGCCAATTAGCAATCTTAATTCCATCTTAATTTCTCTTTGCCATGTAGCTTAGTATGGATATTTTCACATGTCCCAGAGGTTAGGGTGTGAGTCTCCTGAGGTGGGTAGGGGCATTATTCTGTCTACCACGCTTTTTTGTAATAGCAGTTTTTTTCTAGCATGCATATTCCCCTGCTTTCCCTTTCCTATATTTATACGAAATGAGTTCACCTCACCCTGCTTCTCAGAAGTCATATCATATTTCAGATAGGTACAAGCATCTGACAGTTTCAACCCATCTTCTGGTGTATTTGTGCCTAGGTCCTTACATGTTGAAATATAAATTATTTTATTTTCCTATCATGACTATAATTTTATAGTGAAGCCATTCTTCCTTCCCTCCTTCCTTCCTTCCTTTTTTGAAATTATGTGTGTTAGTAGATGACATTATCTATGAATTTTATTTCAGGATCATAAAGAGAGTGTAACAAAATAATTACAATAAAAAGGGAGGTTAGGATATATACGACTGAGAGCCATTTTGCTAGAAGTAGGAAGTTGACTCCTTGAACAATAAACAGAAATCTCTTCAAGGGTAATTGAAGTGCTCTATCAAGAAAATCATGAGAACTCCGTATACCCCCAAATGCACACCTCCAAGTACTTTAGATATTCAGGGAAATGTGGAGTTCCTGTCAGTGGAAATACTGACCTTGGTATGTCATTTATTTTGGTTTTATAAAGAACCTTTGCTTGCAGACCTGTGACTAGATTATCAAAGAGATACTTATCTATTTTGTTAAAGGCTTCACAAAGCAACAGCAGAAGATTGAGCAAATTAACTGAACAATTCAAACCAAAAATGGGCTGTTTTTTACATTTTTTAGGTAAAATTTAAAATGTGTCTTAATTTTATGTTGGCTACCAAGTGATAATGTGTACACATTTGCAAAATTTAAATATTGTATTCTTCTTTGTGACATTTTAAATCTCTGCTTAAATGATTTATAATGAAATTCATTACCGAAAGATTCCTTAATTTTGTAGGTGTAGTTCATATACAAATATATAGTAAACTAGAAAGTTACAGGATTAAAAAAAATCCTGTACATTTTCTAATGGAGTAAACCTCACCTCTGATATTATAAGTCAATATCTTTGGCTATCTTTGTAAACACAATAGAGCAACTCAATATTCTGCTTCAGATTTTTTCTCCAAACCTTTTCCTTCTCTGTCTATACAGTGATGCAAGAGTGATGGGTAGGATAGGGTTGAGCATAAAGTCCTGGAAATCCTATCTTCTGACTATCACTTTGGGTTCCTTCCAAGGGCATGCTACAGAAAGAAGACTACACAGGATCCATATGGAGTTGAATAGAGGTAATTCACGGAAATCCTACCCCTTGAATGTGTTGACGGAGAAGTATCTTTAACAACTTCCTCCTAAAGGCACATGTGTACCTGCTGATGAAATTGTGGCTGGGCAGATGGTGGTCTTCTGCATCCAAGAAACTGCCAGTGAACAACTCTAATTGCCCGCACTTACCACGAGTATGTGCACAATTCCTAACGAGTGCCCTGTTGGCTTCACTCATTCACCTGTGTTCCTGCCCCCTTACTGGCTTAGGCAGTAACAGATAACAGTCGTGAATTTTTTTGTTGTCAGAGATGGTGCTCTTTACTCACATTATTTCATTTAATGCTCAGAATGTAGTTAGAACTATTATAATAATAATACGAACAAAGGAAATCAAAAGACATGTAGGGAAATAAATAACTGTAGAGATTTTGCAGTACATAAATCACAAGGCCAATAAATGAACTATGGTTCTTTAACAGCAGTTTGCACAATTCATCCATCCATTCAACAAAATGTCTGAGTACTTAAGATATGTCAAGCAGAGAGTCAGGTGTTGAGAATGCAGTGACCAATAAGGCAGAGAAGGCACCTACCCTCTGAGAACATAAATTCTACTGAGAGAACTAGAAACAGGCAAGGAAGTAGATTAGTTAATAATTTGTAAAAACTTCTTTGAAGAAAATAGAAAAGGAAGCCCAGCAGGAAAGAAAGGCATTTCAAGTGGAATGTTCAGGGAGAACGTCCCTGAGTAGGGCCATTTAAGCTAAAGCTTTCCGATGACCAAGGGTGGGGCAGGGAGAGAGTAAGGGACAACCATAGCCTCCCAGGCCTGCACGCAAGCTCCTGCAGAGGACGAATCACATGTGGTTGGGGTGAACCTGGAGAGGTCACATAGTTAAGGCATTGTTTGGAGTGTGTTTTGGCAATATTCATCCACATTTTAATATATTTCAAATTTGGATACAGCACTTCCTCTTCTTGCAGGCTTATAAAGATATTCTTGTGTACGTGAGGTAATCTCCCCGAAATCAGGTAAATCTTTTCCTTTCCTAAGGGTAAGGAGGGTGTGGGCTGTTTTTTTCTTTTTCTGTCCTCTGGGCTCTGAGTTACAACACTCCGTCTTGGATTCTTTTTCCTCTCTTTGCAGGCAGTCACTGATAGAGATCTTTCCTGGAATAGTACCAGGAAAATAATGTGCATCAAAGCTGACATACCACATTCTGGGCTCTATTGAAGGTATAATCATAACTTTTAATAAAAAAGAGTTTATTCTGGTAAAATAATATCTTTCCAGCTGTCCTAACAGATCCCAGTAGAAATGCCCTCTTTGGACAGGACGGCGGTGGGAAGCCATCCAGATGCCCCGGGGAGGAGTTCCAGATCATGCCTCCACGTAGTGTAGAGGCTGCAGCCATACCAGCAGAACCTGCTCTGTAGGATTGAGCCAGCCTAGATGTTTGTTCTTTTGTTTTCCTGTAAATCACTTTTGAGTCTCTGTTTCTCAAGTCTGGAAACAGCAGGCATGTCATTTTGGTAGAACCTTTCTCAGCGAGTTTCTAGTTGCTGAGTTGTTTATCTAGAGTGTGGGGGGGGAGTAACAATGAAAAAACTAGTATCAGAGATAAGGACTATGTACGTTTACATTTGCAGCCCTGCCAGCTCTCCACATTCTAGGAAAAATGGAGTTAAGCGATTACCTAGGAAGGTTAGGCAAAAACGTACAAATAAGCAGAGGATGATGAAGTGCTCCGTCCGCTTCATGTGTGTGTCTCTGAGGTCACAACCATCATGTTGTGCTTCAGTCTGGCCGTGGAAACCTGAGCCTCTGTGGCTCCCGGTGACTTGTGTTGCAAGAGAAGACTGTCCAGTTCAGTGGCTGTGATGTCTCTTTGTGTGGCATAAAGAATGTGTGATGTTAACTAGGGCATGTAGTTGCAGATGATCAAATTCTTGGCACAAAACTTCCCCACGTTGACTTGTTTCTTTTGCTTTTGTTTGCTCTTAATGTCTGACATAATCGGGCATCCATATATTTAGTTCTATTAAAAATTCTCCAGCTTCAGATCATGTGATCACTTGGGGTGAACTGTGACATGTATCCACATGGATTTTTATCCCCTTTCCACATTTATTTAGTTTATATAATATTCCAGATACCGTGCAACATATTAGAGAAACAAAGTCCAACAATAATTCATATCCTAATAAATTCAGACTATGGTTGGTGGAGAGAAAGTCAAGTAAATGAATAACTATAATACACTGTGGATGAATATTTAGATAGAAATATGCATTAGAAGCTGATAGAAAATAATGCATAACATAGTACCTTAATACACTCATACACACACAAAAAAATAAAAATAAAAAAATTAATAGTAAATAACAAAGTTACCTAGAAAGGAAAATCTGGAATATCAACCCAGATGCATTTTAATATGACTTAGTTGTTTTTAGTTTTACAGGAAATGAGCCTTGCATACAATTTTTTTGGTGGTCTAGGAAAATAGATTGACTAGAGAAAAGAATTTCTTTTAAAAAGTTTAATCTTCCTCCTTCACTGAATTATAAACTCCATTACACTATGATACATATTTATTTCTTCTTTGAATTATCTTCATTTCATGACACATAAAAGATGTTAAATTAAAATGTTTGGAGGAAAGAAGTAAATGCCACAACTTAAAAAAGTAATGATTCTTTATTTGTGGTGCATACTTAGGAATCATTGCATGCCTCTGTTAGTAAGGATAGTATTGACTATGGCTTGTCATTTCTTTGAGAATTCAGAGTCAGTATTATGAGCAATAATTACTTAATTGAACTCTAGATGTACATGCAGATAGAGATCTAGGATGCAGGGACAAATGAGGATGAAATGAGGAGGTTCATTACATTTTCTTTCCTGCAAAGATCCTTTGGTTGCTGAAAGCTTGCTTTTAGTTTGTTTTCATTGATTGATTTTTTTTCCTTACTTATGTGGAAGAAAACAAATGCATTGCTTGGCCCCAAGGGAAAAGTGTTCTTTCCCAACATAAATCATGGAATAAATATACACAATCTTCATTCAAATAATTTCTTTATCCTTCAGAAAACTCTTCATTCTTATTGCCAGTTGATTTGTTGGTAGCACAAAAATCATTATCTCTTTTTTCCAACCTGTCACTCTCAACATATAAATTTCAACATATTTATGTTAATATTTATTGAACAAGTATTTATTGAATACCCTATGTATGTATCAGGTATTGTCCTAGGCATTCAAGATACATTGAGAAACAGAAAAGAATTCCTAACTTCATGAAATTTACAATCTATTATGTATAACTGAAGTATCTCCCTCACTGTTTTTACAATTCACGTTAGTGTAATTAGGACAGTGACACCTACCCACTAAAGAGTTTATAATATTTTACAATTGATAACATTCTTTTAGAGAATATAATTTCAGCAGAACTTCACAGATAAGATAGGTAGATAGGTGTTATTACTGTTTCTTATAATAAAAAGGTACAGAACTTGGGCTTAAACAAAGTAAATGGCTGAAGGACATACAGGTGTAAGCTGAGCTGCTAGAATCTAGAATACTTAAATACTGTTAAACTGCCTCAAACTTTTTAATTAAAAAATATTTTTATATTCATTATTTAATTTGTTCTTCACAGTGATCTATGTGGTACTTACTGACCCCTCGCTAATTTGGTTGCCTAATGATGTAGGATGGCTGGGTTATCTGTCCAAGGTTATCTAGTGGGTAACGGTAGAACTGAGAATCCAACCGTATTCACTGAAAAAATCATTTCTATATGCTAAACAGCAGCCAAATATTTTCTTTAATCTCTGTATTCTTTTAGGCAAAAGGAGTCCTAAGAGTTAATCATAAATATTGTAGAAATTTTTGAATGCTTTATGAGTTAATATCCCATGAAGTCAGTTTTTCTTATAACATTACGTATTCTGAGTGACACCCAGGTGTGCAATTTGAATAGTGAGGCGGCAGTGGCAGAGAGCAAAATCACAAAACTCTCACACAACACATTCCCTTTTTCAGAGTATATTCTACAATTTTCTTAGGTGAACCTATCATTCAGACAAGTCTTTTTAAAAAGTACATTGCAGGTGTCAAAATAAGGTTGAAACAACTAGAAAAACAAAACAAACCTGAAGTCACCCATCCATTAACAATACCTTGTAAATATAGAGGTAGAAACATCGTACATTATTTTTGATGAATGGGATTTCCAATAGGGCAAGTCTCACCGCCTAAGAGACAGTCGGGATTGGTATATGCAAAAGCTGTTAAGGTATCTTTTTTCTTCCGAAACTCAGCAGTTGGAGATTATTACTGCTTGACAAGCAGGAGTAAACGGGATGACAGTTTCGCCAGATTTGCAGAAGTATTCCAGGATACAATGTTCCCGATGAGTCCTAAAATGCCACATAATTTTTTTGCAGCTTCGTTGTTTGATAACTTGATTTAATGGACGTACTGACTCCTTAGGTTTCATGTCCCCTGACAGATGTGAAAGCTGCTTCTCAAGTGGCACATAAATGTCTGCCTTTTTATTAATAAGAAACACTTTGTATACCAATCCAGTTTCTGTGGAACTAATTGTTGTCCTTCTTGTGTATACCTAAGTGTTGTCCTGGTTGCCCTCAATGTCATTATGGTTTACTTTGCCAGTAGATAATCCAGTGGAGGGTCCCTGGCCCAGTCCTGCTTGGAGCACCCTCAAAATGACAGCCATCCAATATAGCTGCGCCCTCCAGGCTCCTATGGTCAATAGAACTCAGACTGCTGTTCTTCATGAGTAATCTAAACAATCTGATAAAATATAGCTATTTTATATTTTGTTCTAAGAGGCTACTAAGGTGCTTAGGGGAAAGGAAGGTAGGAAATCATCATACTACGCACCTTATATATATCAGGCACTGCAAGGTGCTTTCCATATGCTATCTTATTTAATTGTTATGCAAAAAATCCCTCTATAAATTACATATTACTCCATTTTACAGATGAGGAATCTGGCACTCAAGAAAGTGAAATAATTTGTTTTAAGTTAAATAACAGAGGCGGGATTTCAAACTCAGATTTATGTTGCTCCTAAAATGATGCTCTCCTTGCCACTTGGTTTACTGGGCTTAACTTACCCTTAGACTAAATGAAAGTGAAAGAATTGCTCTTCTGATAGGCAAACTGGTCAATTAAATTTATTGTTCTTGAATCCACGAGTCTTTTACTTTCCATTGGTCTGTTTTTTGTTTGTTTTCTATTGGCAAAAATACAACATATCTAGAGAGAAGTAAGTCCGGTGAAATTTTGTAAATTGGGTGGGGGTAACACTGTTTTTGCTCACTCTGCCCCAGATTTTAAGATACTAGGTCGGCTCTGCTCAGTCCAGGTATCTGTATGTGACAGTAGGTTAGAAGGATTCTTTTATTTGAGACTTTATAAGTTGACCAAAAAATATTATTAAGAATGACTAACTGCACTCTGGAATGGGGATGATGTTCATTTTCTGATGGATAACAGGTCTACGTAAGGTGGCCATGGAAATAGCTTCTGTACTTGATTGTTCTGGCTGTGTTGTATCCTTTGATCCTTTTGGATCCAAGTTCTGCTCCCTGGAGTAGATAGTTTATTTTGGAACCCTTGCTAACAAGGTCTTGGTCTTTATATGTATAAAGAGCCAGAAGTTCACTTTAAAGTAGAATGTTTATCAATGGTTTTCAATGGAGACTTTGCGTCCCTGCAGTATGCTTGCTGCTTCCTTTTCTTCCTAGCCCTTGTCTTTTCTTGCCTTCATCTGTACATATGTAGGTAGGAGTTTTTGGTTTTTTGGGGGGTTTATTTGTTTATTTTTGGTTAGAGTAACAATCAACCCAACTCAGACTGGCCTAAACATTAAAAGTGGTTAATCTACTCATGCAGTGGAAAGCTTCTGGAGTGACCTGTTTCTCCATTCAGGTTTTCAGAAAGAAAGTTTTGCTTCCCAAACCGTTGAAGATTTTCTCTGAGGTAGCCAATCATGGATGCCCTGGAAAGATGAGTTTAACCTAACTAATCTATTCAAATCAAGGCTTATCCCTGTAGGAAGTCAACTGCATATCAAATGTATGGTTTCTGTACGATGGAGAATGACAAATATTTGCTAGGAGGCTTAATCCAAATGCCCAACATAGTGCTTGGACTTAAGCATTCAATTGTTTTTATTCTCTTTGTTTGCTTTGTTACTAACCCTGGAGCAAAGAAAGTTACAGGAAGGTTATTGGGATCTCTCTGATGAGGAAGTGACATTCTTAATGGTAACCATGGTGAAAATAGATATTCTTCTTTACAGAAGTACTGAGACACATGGTTGTCAACTGTTTTCATCAATAGCTCGAATGGTCTAACCAGTGTTTCCCAAAATATGTTGCATCCACCCCCCACCAGTGGAGCAGCATGTGCATCTCCTAGGAATGTTTAGAAATGCAAATATTGAAACAGAAACCCTGGGAGTGGGCAAATCTGAGTTCTAACAAACACTGTAGTTGATTGTGATCACATTAAAGTTTGAGAACCACTGGCCTAGCAATGACTTCAGCTGTCACTATCCTGTGGTTTCCACCAGTACTTAATGGGATCATTTACTTTCATTTAATTGCTATTTGAGATTGGGGTATACCAGACAACTGAGCCCCAAATGAGTTATTTTCTTTGTATGTACCAGAATATAACAATACAATTTTGAATTCAACTGACTTTGTGCAGTCAGTTCTGTTATAATTGCTTTTAAAATGTGAATTTGTTCCAATGCAATTGATATTTTAAGGAACAAGTTTAGCATAAAACAAATTTTGCATTTGCTTATGTGCTCTTTCATCTGCGAGAAAAATTAGGTGAGTTCAGGAAACTGCACCCAGCTGAGCTGAGCCTCGTAGGAATACACACAAAACGCACACACACTCACACCTCACAAGAATAATCAGTGGCCCACACTCATCCATATCTGGTGTTACAACTTCCTGCTGATTCACAAAGCCTTCCTTTCACCCCTCACAGTGATCCACAAGCTGCAACAGTTCCGTGAATAAACTTCAGGTAGTGTTCAAGGTAAACTGCCATATTTGTTATAGGATTTGTGTATTCCTTGTAAAACTGCTACTATTTTTACTAGGTTCTTCTCTTTCTTTCCCTTTAAGCTCTACTGACAAATTTTTTGAGTATCTTGCCCCAACCCCTATGGTTTTATTGCATTCTTTTAGTGTGGAGATTTTTAGAAACACATATGTTGCATTAAAGCAGAATGGAGTGTAATTTGAGCAAAGCTTAGCAACTTAAAACTGTTGTAATCCTGATTTCAGGGCAAATTTTGTTTGATAATCTAAATTTGTTTCATAAATTTCTTTTAAATTTGTTTTAGGATGAACTTTCTGTTTTATGATTATTTCGTTTCCTTGTTAGTAAGCACGAGAAACTGAATTTAAAATTTTCACCAGCAGGGAGTGACAGCCTTGAAAATATTTATCAGTTTTTATATCGATATACTGTATTTTGTTTAAATTTAACATTGCAGGCTTTAGATAATAAAATATATTAGTCCATATCAGAAAACATTCCAAGAAAAAGTTGTATTTCTCCCTAGTTTCCTCTTTTTCATAGTAATACACAAATACCTAAAAATGCCCCCAAATTATCCTCTTCTTGGGATAGATTTATTGATAAGAACAAAAGAATATTAAAGAATATTAGGAGTTTCACATCATATTAGGAATATTTAATAGCAAAGGCTGTTTATTTCATTATTGTTAGCAGTATTTCCTTGAATATATATTTCTTTCTCCTATTTAGCCTTTTCCAAATTATTTTTATTCTGATATTTGTAATCAACTCTTTAAGGAATGTAAAAAAAAAGTGTTACTCAGTTTTATGAAGGAGGGAGGTTCTTTGGTAATTAGCTGTGTATATGTTATGTGCTTTCAAAACAGTTGGTTAAAATGATATACAGAAATGACTATTGGGCTTAGTTTTTTCACTATATTCCCCATCCCTCCTTACCTTCCGCTCTGGTGATACAATGTTAGGAAAGCATGATTTCTGGAGTAATGAAAGCTCAGCTATGTAACAATAGCATTTGATCGCCCTTTAAAGTATTTAGAAATCGAAGGTGAGTTGTCCAAAATGCATTTACCCTGAACAGAAATATAGTGACATTGCAAAGCTTTATCTTTGTAATTATTCATTGTTTATTGTTTAGTTGTTTGCATACCCTCTGTTTTTCACATCAGTGTTATCTGTCTTAGATTCCCATGTGTCTTGACCTAAACTCTGTTTCCTAAATTGCTCTGTGCAGTTAAATGCTTTGTGATTATGACAAAGAGCATCCTTATGATTGTTAGACTACAGGTCTACATACAAAGCTGTGTCCCATGGAGAGGGGCTTCTGTCACTGAACTGTGGCTGGGTACACTATGTAAAGGCAGGATTGACAATTTTTCAGTATAAAACAATCACTTCTGTGCATCTTACAATATGGAACAACACATTAGTGTGTGTGTATGTGTGTGTGTGTAATTCATTTCTTGATTTATAACAAAGCAACAATTAAATTGGACTATACAGGAAGATCAATTAATAAACTTATTAACTGGGGACTTTTTGATGGCTTTGTTGATACACTAAACCTGAAGTCTTTATATTCTCACTGGTGACTCACAATAAGTGGGGTGATGCATTTACATCTGTAGATATATTTTAAAATGTCCGATTTTATTCTTTGCATGTGAAAAAGTCCCAGGCAGTAGTCTCAAATAACGTCTATCAATATTTGTTTAGTGTATGATAAATCATTAGACACAGGTTCCCACATAACCAACAAAATATACTTTCCAAAATTAACAGTATTTACAAAGATACTTATATTAAAAAAAAAAAGTGAACACAATTACACAAATCAGATCAATGGGCCAGAGTCAGTCTCCAGAAATACAAATTTGTGACTCCTTGTTTAAACAGTCTATGAAAACCCCTGGAGAAGTCTTAATCGTCATTAACTTCCTTATTTTTGAAAGATTTCTTCTCCTCACTCTGTGGTTCCTCATCTTCTAGTTGTCAACGAATACCAAGAGGGCTTTAAAAAATAAAGGAGAAAAAATAAAACAGAAAAAAATGTCAATCATGCATGTAAACTTTTGGCATTGTATAATGAAGTATTCCTAAATCCTTGGTGAATAAGCATCTTGAATGCCAAATGGATTTTCAGGGAACATAAAAACTGATAAACATAACAGTTCTAAAGTTAACTTCAAAATTCTAAGTTATTCTTTCTTAATGCATAAACTCTTAAGTCTTTAACAGAAAGTACTTAATTTTTTAATTAAGAAAACCCCTCAAATTTGAAAATAAAAGGTTATCTTTTAAAGAGTTGGTGAGGAAAGAAACCATTAAAGACTGTTTTCACAAATACAAACTGATGGGGAAAAAAATAAGAATTCTAAAGACAAAACATTCTGACCTTTTCGCATGGCTTGACACTGATGAATATATACCATGCTCGAAGTCTTTGTTTTCTAGTTCTGACTCGTTCACTAATTCGGGGTTGACCTTGGGGTGATCATTTTATCTCTTACAGCTGTGTTTCTCTTATGTAAAAGAAAGAGGTTTGTCTATAAAATCCTTACTGTCCTCTGCTTCTAAAATATTATAAAATTATCATACTATGGTTTGATTTTTTTTAATTATTTAAATGTTTACAGAAACTATTTTGAATTCACACTGTATACTAAGCAACTATGTTGAAAGTCTAAAAATGCCCGAGATCCATGTACTATTGCTCCAATGACCGACCACTATTGGAGAGGGGCACAATTTCTCACTTAAAAGTTGTTCATTTGCCTCACAGACGGAGGAAAAAGTACATGACTGTGTATTGTAAAAACACAGACAATTAGATATAATTTATCATAATAGATCTGTAGGTAATATGGGCCATTACCTTCATATTACTTGTTAAATTTAATGTCCTCTAGCACTCAAGTAATTGTATTGAACCTCTCATTTGTGTATGTGTGTTTATCTTGAGCAAAGTTTCTGTCAAGGAGCAGTGTCCCTGAGTTAGTCAAGAAAAGGTCAAAGCTCCTAAATCAGTCCAATGTTTGTCCACTAAAAGCCTCAGAACTAGTGGTATTTCTCATTAGAGCCTTTCACTTGCAAGCTGGAGAGACAGAGAGAGGGAGGGAAAAAGAGAAGGAAAAACCACAGGGCAGGTGTTTTTCTACCATAGTTCGATTTAGTGAATATTGGACTAGTAAACCAGTAATTGAATATAAAAACTTTGCAGACAACTACTTTTTGTGTTTGTTTTCATGTTGTCTGCCACCCTGACAACTAAGGGGGAAAATAGTGCATTTATAGGAGTAGGTAATCTTGTCTTTCTGAGTTTCCTGGGCCTGAAATAATTGGCAGCTTGAATCTGAAATGCAGACACAGAAAGTCACCCTTGGTTTCATGCCTTTTTTTGACTTTTCATGTTTTTATTTTGGTGCATTTTTTTTCTGATATCAAATATTACCTTGGTGCTAAAAAATCAAGAGGGGAAAAAAGCAGGCAGAAAAATGAGAAAAATCAGCTCATTATGTCTCTCCCATGTATGACTGGGCTCATGTGATTGGTATATTCACCTTTGTAGTGTCATCTCACTCCAGTCTCTGTAGACATCAATACTAGGAAATGAAAAGCAAAATTCTACAGTGTGAAGAAAAACACCAATTATTTATGTATGCACACAGTTTGTGAGGGCTCTAACTACTGATCTTCAGGTAAATTTCTAGACTGAAGTAGATTTAAGTATGTAGATAGCTCTGCTGTATTTTTATATTTATTGTAATTAGTATCTAAAGCAGGAAGGAATAGACAAACTGTTACTCTTATTATTTTCCCCACTTGCTTCTGCAAAAGTAGCAAAGAGAAGGGATTGCTTTCTTTCTACTTGAAATAGACATTTAAGCTATAGTGAATTCAAAAAACCTTAGGCGTTTTCCTCAAAGTTTCCTTCAGTGAAAATTGATATGAATCAAAAATTTATATTAAAAAATGGCAAGGCCATTGCTCCTAGCAGTTATCTGAATGATTTGCTAGGTCAAGCAATCTGTCAACTATTTTCCTCTAGATCAGAGGACTAGTATATCAGGTCAGATTCTTACCCTGTATAACGTCAGGCAAAGTTATTTTTGGAATCTGACAGTGTGTGATTTGACATTCCTGAAGGGGACTTTCTAAGGCTTTAGTTCCAAAAGCTGAGTGAATATTATAGTAAAATATAATTCTTATGCTAAAGTACAGCTGTAAGAATGAAAATGCAGTTTGAATACATTCAGAGTGAGTCTTCAGTGCTTTCTCCATTAAATAAAGAGATTGCAAATTAAAAGTACTCAAAAATTGCAGTTGACATTCAGAAACTCATTAGCGTCACTCTTTTTCCAAAACCACCACAGCAATTAGTCTAAACTTTAATTGGCCAAAATTGTTCGTCATTAAAATGCTAGTTTTTAAGACTATTTATTTTTTCTCCCTTGGACTTCAATTTTTTTAGAAATTTAAAACCATTTCTCTACCAGTTCCTGAAAAGATCAAGCATGTTTGCATTTGCATTTGCATTTTATGTGTCCAGAGAAGACATTCTCTTTCTTGAAATCTCTCCTGCTGGCCTTTTCTGCTTGGTCAGATGTCTATGAGCATCCTGTACTATCATCTATAGACTGAATGCCAGTCTCTGTTTCCCAAGAAAATATGGAAAAACTTGTAACCAGGGACCCAACTTACATTTACAACTCTCAGATAGGATCTTTTGTCAATTCTTAACTGTTTCTTCATGACATAACCTTTGTTTTCATCTCAACTTAAGTTCTTCAGCTTAAGATAATGCTTCCTTATTAAGACATTTCCCATCTTAAAATTACCCACTATCAGTTAATATAGACACACTTCTATATTCCCTCCTTCATGTGTTCAATCAATTAGTCGTTTGTTCATTCAGCAGCTTCCAGGGCTGACACTGTACTGGAAACATGGAATAAGAAGAGGAAATGGATGTGTTCTATTATTTAAAGGTGCTTATAAAGGTCAGATAAACAATATCAGTACATTTAAATATTAAGAGGAAAAGGCAGCAGAACATGCAGGGCATGCTGGGGGCCCACAGGAAGGTATGGTTTTCATTATCTGGGAGAGAGGTGATGTCGTGGAAACCTGTAAGTGCCAAAGATGCTTGACCTGAATGATCAAAGGTGTGTTGCCCGATGGTCAGTGGATGAAGGTGCTCTCCCTTCAGAACACAAAACACAAAACAAAAATGCCAGGCTAAGAATCTTTGTCTTTTAGTAGGAAGAAGTAATTCATTTATGTCTAATATAATTATCAATTTTGTTAGACTTAAGTCTTATTAAAAGACAGAGATTCGTAGTCTGGATAAAAATGTAAGGTCCAGTTATATTCTCCCTGTAAAGGAAGAACTTTTCATTAAAAAAATACAGGTTTAGTGAAGCAAAACAATCAAAAAATGGAGTGGCCATATTAATACGAGACAAAATAGACTTCAGGACAAAGTATATTATCAGATTTAAGAGGAACACTTCACAATGATAAACTGTTAATTAAGGAAATATAACAATCATATATGAGTATGTGCCTAATAACAGACCTTTAAAATTCTTAATAAAAAATATGACAGAAACAAAGGAGAAATAGGCATATCTAATTATCACATATTTCTTTCATTAAGATAAAACAATTAGATAAAAAAATCAGTAACTATATAAAAAATCAAAACAATGTCAGCTCCTTTGAGGTAATTGCTATCAATAGAATACACCCAGCAACTACATAATAAACATTCTTTTTCAGTGCACATGGAACATTTGCTAATATTGTTGATGTGTCAGGCCATAAAACAAGTCTAAAAAAATTTCAAAAGACTGCAATATTCTTGAGTATATTCTCCGACCACAGTAAATATAAATTAGAAATAAATAAGATGTCTAGAAAAGTCTGAAATATTTGGAAATTAAATAACATACTCTAAATGATATATGGGTCAAAGGTAAAATCACAAGGAATATTAGGAAATATTTTTAAGTGAATGATAATGAAATTATGGTATATAAGAATTTGTGGGATGGGATGACAAATTCTGTTTTCTTCCATGAAGGAGTAACTGGCACAGGACTTGCCCTTCTCTGTAGTCAGTTAGAAAACTGGATCAACTATATGAAATAATTGTCATACATTGGCCAGCAGGTAGCAGAGGACTGTATTTCCCTAACAAGTGAGTTAAGCCCTACCACTTGAAGAGAAGAAAGGCCCGTGCGAAGGACCACAGACTTCTCGCCAAAAACAGTGCAAGTCAAAAGGTAATGAAACAATATTTTTAAAATGCTGAGAGTTCTACATCCAACAAAATATTTTCAAAAAAGACAGGCAAACAAAGCCTATTTTAGACAAACAAAAACTGGAAGAATTTGTTGCCAGCACATTTTAACTTCAAGAAATACTAAACAAAGTTCTTCAATTTGAAGGAAATGATACCAGATGGAAACCTGTATGTGTGCAAAGAATGAAGAGTGCCAAAAATGGCAAAAAGGCAGGAAATATAAAATCCTTATTTTCCTTTTTTGTGTGTAAAATATGCATACCATAAAATTTACATTGTAACCATTTTTAAGTGTGCAGTTCTTGGTATTAAGTGCATTCACATAGTTGTGCAACCTTACCACCATTGAGCTCCAGAAATTTTCATCTTCCACAGAATTCTTTTTTTCTTTTTTCTTTTTATTTATTTTCCACTTCTTTAAAAGATATTATACTATTTAAAGCAAAAATAATGCAAATGTAATCTGTGATTTCTAACATTTTTGTGGAAGCACATGACAACAGTAGCACCAGGTGGGGAGAGATGTAAGTTTACAGCTGAAATGTTCTTACATTATACCTAAAAAGATGTACTATTATTTGTATGTGGATAAATCATTTAAATAATTGAATAACTTAAAAAAATCATGAAAAGTTAAAGGTGTGTATTGTAAACCATACAGAAACCACTAAAAATATAAGAAAAATAGTCACAGCTAATAAACTAATAGTGGAGATGAAATAGAATACTAAAAAATACTCATATAATCCAAAAGAAGCAAAAGAAGAAAAAAATGAACAAAGAACAAATGGGACAAATAGAAAACAATAACAAGTTTGGAGACTTAAAAGCAATGCTATCAATAACTACATTAATTCAGGTGATTTAAATATTCCAATTAAGAGACAAAGACTGTCAGATTAGATAAAAAAATGGAGTACCCAACCACATGCTGTTTACATAAGATATAACTTTAATATAATGACACACATTTAAAAGTTTAAAACTAAAAGACTGGAAAAGATGTACCATGCATTAAAAGGCTGTTAAGATACACTGAGAAGGAGATAATACCACTTCTGTGGTAGTCCTGCCAAAAATGCATATCCTGAATCTAATCATGAGGAAGCATTAGCCAAACCCAAAATAAAGGTCACGAAATAACTGACCTGTCCTCTTCCAAAGTGTCAAGGTCATGAAAGGCAAGGATACACTGAAGAATTGTTCTGGACTGCAGGAGGAAGGATAAAGAGGCCTGCAAAAAGTGATTCTGAACCAGATCTTTTAAATATAAACATTTCAGGACAATTGGCCAAACTTAATAGGGTCCAGAGAGGTGGCCTAAAGCTTTAAATGAGTGGCTCATAGTATTGCATCGATGTTAATTTTCTGGTTTTGATGGCTACATTTAATTAAGTGGTAGAATGTCGAATGTCTTTGTAGGAAATATACACTAGTCAGGATGTTGAGCCTTCAGGTTGGTAACTTATTCTCAAATGGCTCAGGAAAAACAAGTTGCACTAGTTAAGGAATTTTTGTGTTTGAGAATGTTGAGAGTTTTTTTAAACTTCAAAATTGACAATAAAAATGGACAAGAATTGGAAACATTGAACTTCTCAATAGTAATATTAGATGCCAGAGATAGTGGAGTAGTGCCTTCAAAATTTTGAGGGAAACTGCTTTTCAACACAGAATTCAATACCCAGACTACCTGTTAATCAAGCCAATCAGACCAAAATTAATCAACATTTTTAGATACATAAGAACTCAGAAAGCATATCCCCTCTATCAGATGCTGGAGAATCTACTCTATCAAAATGAGGGAATAAAAATAAAATACAACCATTGATGAACAGAAATATTAAAATGGCAGCATTCATTTAGCTTAAAGAGTTAAAAGAGGGTCCCAGGAATAGCTGAGTTGGGAAATGGGCAGAGATATGTCTGGGGATCACTATTCTTCAGTGTAGACCTTTAAGATTCGTACATACATTACTTTAATAATGATGTTAGAGAATTCTATTTAATATTAATGAAATACAGGGAAGTGAAGGAGGAAGTAAAGATGGTAGGTGAAGGATATTCTACTTAACTATAAAAGGAAGGACAAAGCAAGAAAGGTAGCTAGGAAGGAACATAGGTTTGAGAGATCATTTTTTCCTGTTAAATTAAGAGAAACGAGCATGGTGCTATAATCTGAGGGAAAGTGAGAAGAGTGGGTGACCAAGTAAAAAGTACTAGAAAGCATGCTTTTTCAACTGTGCTAGAAATGACATGCTGTCCCCTGCAGATAGAAATAATTTGTAGTCTTGTGTGCTATAAAAAGCTCCACTTTCTTCCTACCTAACATATGCTAAGAAAAAAAACAGGACATATAAACTAAATGGGATTGCAAAACTTGGTGAAGATTTGAAACAGTATTTGTGGATCACACTTGGGAGCTGAAAGGGGGCTTGCATAAGACTGTCGGGCAGCAGGGACGGTCCAGCTGAAGTCGTGGATGTACATGTCAGTAACACTAGCCACACCTATGCATGATTTTTCTCTTCACATCTTAACAGCCTGGGTGTAGCTACTAAATTTAGATCTGGAATTTTCCCAGTGGGTACAAACAAGTGGTAACCCAGGGGTTGATCTAAACTCAAGAGAAAAGGAAGTGAAACCATACAAGAATGTCAGACAGGGTTAAGAGGGAGGGCCTGAAAACTGGATGTCAAAATGCATTGAAATAGCAGCGTGGGATTAAAGGAGGCAAGAACTGGGTGGATGCGAAATTGTAGTCCAAGAAAGAATGGGGTGGGTGAGGGGGGCTCTCAGAATTGGGACTCACTGTTCAGAATAATTACCATTCAAAAGAAGCACGATGGGGAAAAGCCAATAAATAATCAGGACTCCTTGTATAGAAGGAAGAAGAGCAGATATGGGGGCCTAACTGGCGTGGAGCTCTCCAGTTACTCTTGGGAATTAGGCTGACTTAGAGCCTCTTTGCCGTATCTTTGTGTTCTTGGGATTGACATATCTGGGATGAATCAAACTTCCACTGCATCCAGCTATCTCTGGGTGATGGACCACCTACTATCAAGCTCTCCTTTTCCAGGTTGCTATGTTAGCACCAATTTAACACCTTAATCTTTTCTAGTAGGGTTGTTTTTTTATGTTTTCGATTTCCTCTGCATTTCAGCGATAGTTTTTTTGGCACACAGTCCCAGCTGCAGACAGCTTTTATTTTTAGGTTTCCCTATTAAGGAAGAGTGGTCCCCGTTTAGGGATTTCACTGTCATTCTAAGCTTTCCATGGAGCTGCGACCCTGTAGCTTCCTTCAAATTCAAGTCACTGGGGAGGCCTTTTGACATGCGGAGAAGACAAGACAACATTTTGTACAAAGAAGAAAAAGCAACCAAAAGGAGGTTCCAGAACCAACTAGATACCATGAAAAGGACAGGAAAGCGAAGACAGTGACAGGAGCTGAAAAGACAAAAGACAATACCTTAAATCCTAAGAAGCCAGCCAGAAGCACCAAAACCACGGTCAATAACTTGTAGCTAGAGGTTTGCAAACAGGGAAGGAAATTCTTGTTTTATAATTCCCCAAAGTACCACCCAAGGTACTGCAGGTCATAAAATACCTCCTATTGTTTAAAATAAGCAAGTTATTTTCTGGTCTACAGTAGTAGCGAGTTGGCTAATTTTTGAGGTACTTATTCAAGTGTAGATTTCAAAGGGACAATTACGTTATTTGAGGGAAATAACCTCATGTTGAATGTACACTTTAAAAAAGGAATAGTATAGTTAGGTAGTATACCTAGATATTAAATATATATTTATCTAAGCATTGTTGTATTTTATAAAAGATGTTAGAATCCCTTTTCCCGACATGTAGCAGTCCCAGCTATGATGCAAGATAGCCTACCAGATATGCTGTAATCGTAATCAAATGCAAAGGTATAATTCCTTTATTTTTGTGTATGTATGGTTTACATACACATAATGTATAATGTGCCTTTTTAACATGGATGTTAGGAGCAATATGTACTTCACACGATCCTCAAATAAGCTGCATTTTGGTCTGTTTAAAGAGCATGGAAGTCGTGATGGTCAGAAGAGGATGCAGAAGGCAAGTTACAAGGCAATTTGCAAATTTGTGAGATGAGAGTCCTAGAAAGGGCTAGAGTTTTATGGCTCCCAAACGAGCCTCTCTTTATCCTAGAAGAGTTGGAGGACGATTTTTTCAGTCACTTATTTCTTAAAAATAAATGGTATTTTAATCTAAAATACTTCAGGCGCTTGAGGTAGACTTATAAGCAACACCGAAAGACCACTTTCGTATCTCCACGAACCGTGTCCGCTAACTGGGCTGTAGCGTCTCTTGCCTCCCCCTGCAGATTTGCGGCTGCTCGCCGCCCTCTGCTCTCACCATACGTGACCCTGGCCAGGCACATGGCTCGTTCCTTCCCCACCGAGCCAGGAGGAGCCCAGGAGCTCGGGGAAGTAGGGCAGCTCGCCTGAGCCCGGGGTCAGTCCTGGCTTCAGGTGGGACGAGTCCCGCCTTGTCTCATCTCCACTTCTACATTCGTTGGCTCTCCTGATAATTTCTGGTGCCTTGCCAGTCAGTCGCACATGTTTGCTTTTTCCCTTTCCATCTCTGCCGACCATCCAGAGGCTGTTTGCCTCTAGGACTCCTGACTTGATCCAACGTCCAATATTTATTTCTGTCCTCCTGATTCTTCCTTGTTTTTACCCATTTCCCTGCCATTTGAAAATGTGGTTCTCCCCAGTTTTAGTGCTTCTCCTGACCTCCACTTTGCCCTGCCCCTCGAGATGCTGCCATAATTAATACTGCATGAAAAAAGCTAATCAACCAATACTCTAAATTCATAAATACTTGGAGGTGAGAAAAAAAAAATCTTGCATGTTTTCCCCCATGTGTCCCCATAGATTTAACTCTCACCTTTTATACGGGGGCAATCGTGGCAGTAAGTGACAACTTACCCCTAGGGGTTGTATGATGATTATGGGTCGAGCCCTCCATTCGGTCCAGTGAACCACTAGCTCCTACTTGTGAACTGGCATTAATTTTGCCTCATTTGCCGACACCAGCGAGAATTCTGGAGAGGAACCATAGTTCCTGTGAGAGCTAGCATGGAATAAGTGAGGCTTGGGCTAATATCCCAGCTCTACGGTGTTACAACTTTGATCAGGATAACAATAATAATTTCCCCCCAGTCTTAGTTTAGTGCTTGGTACATAGAAAGCACCTGATATGTTTAACTATTATGGTGATGAGTAAAAAATGTGTAATGAATTGCCAAGACTTAGGCTGCCTTTTGGAGGGACTGTCTTTAGCAGATGCCTGCTCTCCAAGAAGGGGAGCTTCTCGTGTCTCTGGCATCCTCTATACTCCTAACAAAACTTACCAGTATCCTTTATTGACTGCTGTTCTCCAGAATGTTTGCATCTACACTTGTGGTTTCATGGAAATACTGTCTCTCCCAGCAGGCTTTGCCAACAGGTCAGGTCCCACCTGGTATGACAGTTCCTGTCTACTCAGATGCTGTCTTTCTATCCTGGGACACACCTGCCAGAGGTGTGTCTCTCAAAGTTCATCGGCTAACCTTAGGAACCACTTGGAAAACTTCCCTCCCGCATGTGGCAATGCCGCTGGCTGAACCATCCCTACCTCGTTACCAAAGACCATCAGACACAAGGTCGAGGAAAGGGCACTCATCTCTTTTACGACCTCTGTCCCTTCTTCATTTGATGATCCTCAAAATCCTTAGGTCAGAATGACGGACATTGCTCTGTCCCTACAGTTCTTCTTATAGGACTTGCCACTTGCAGCTGTAATTGCTTTCAGCCTGTCTCCCTTTCAAAACTCTGAGCCTTATGAAAACCAAGAAAATGTAGGTTCCTCTTGATTATCCCTTTATTCCCAGTTCCCAGCCCAGCGACTGGCAGTATCATTTCGTGGTTAAAAACTTGCAGTCTGGAGCCAGGATGCTTGGTTTAATTTATGATTCCATTCCTACTATCTGTGTGGATTTAGGCAAGTTACTGAAATTACTTGTACTTCAGTTTACTTGCCTGAAAAATAGGTATTTTAATAACAGTGTTACTTCTTAGGGAAGATTAAATAAATTAATATGCATAAATCACTGGGATAGTGCTTGGCACAAAACAAATAGCTATTAAGGTATGTGCTTAATAAATATTTGATGGATTAATAAATGCCATAGTAGGGCCAGCATTGTGCAGACATCATTTAATCAATCTGAATAATCCAGCTGCCTTGAGAGTCACTTGATTTTTTTCATACATGTTTTTCACTTACTGCCTCTCATGCATTATTGTATTTGTGTTAAAGCCACTTGTCTAAACATTTTTTAAAAAGCCCATGTTGAATAATTTAAAAGCCATTATAATTTGGTGCTATGGATTTCTAAGCCTTCATATACAAGGTGCTTAATTGCCTCATATTAGGTTTTACACTGCTGATCAAATCCACTCATTTAATAGATATGCAGTTGTGCAATGTGTGGTGTGTAAGAAGGGTGCTAGATCAGTGTGTGTGTGTGTGTGTGTGTGCATATTTGTCTGCCTGTGTGTTGGGAGTGGAGCTGGCAATGCTAAAGATGAATAAGATGAAGTTTCTGCTCTATGGAATCTAGACATTTAGTAAGGGAGAGAACCATGCAAACATCCAACTAAATCACAAAGCCCGGCCCCCTGGGAGCCTGTGGATGTCTGCATCCTGCCCTGGGAAGGCATAGTCTCTCTTTGCATCTGTTTTACCCAGGCTGGCATCTGAGTTAGGGCGTAGGCACCTAATGTTTCGCTTTATCAGTTCGTACGATGCCACACGCTTCTGTACACTGAAATAAGTTGTGAGAATAATTTTTCCCTGAAAGAAACACAAGGGGTGCCATGAAGCCATAGACAAAGGTCAGTCTCTCCGTAAAAAAGAACTTTCCTAAAAAGACTTCCTAAGGAACATTTAAAAGTATTTAAACAAACAAACAAATACACATGATAACTGAGAAGAGTGTAAGCTTGTGTCCCTTCCAGAATCTCTTTTCCTGGTTCTTTTGACCTTTAGTGAATCATTTTGGGTTATTTATTTCCGCCCCCACTCTGTTGTAATACTAAGAGAATTCCCAGAGGGGAGACTACAGAAGTCTGTCAGCAGCAGGGTCTATTCTGGCAGGAAAACTATTCTATAAAAGAAAAGAGAAATGGATTTTCTTTCCCTGTAGTTCAATATTTTCTTCCTCCACATACTGGCTAAACTCCTCCATCTCATTTCCTCACAAATGTCAGGGTTGGGTTGCCCCAGTCTCAGACAGCTCTCTTCATTATGATTATCAGCGTTAAAGCCATGTCATTAATCCTCATGGGGATAGGAGGCCTCACACTGAATGAATGGGGAAGGTCACCATGGAAACATTTGTCTCCATAGCTGACTCACTGCAACCCCATAACTGCTGAACCACATCCTGTCTGCCATCTGAATTGCACTGATGAAGCCACACATTTGGCATCTCCTGTAGGACCATATTTTTTTTAAAAGCTACTGAAAATGTATGCCAAGGGAACGTTCCTTAGACTCATGGTAATAATTCCATTTGAGATATGTTTAAGTGGGTGATACTATGCAATCAGTTGCTCACACCTTTTAATAAACACACACAGTAAACATTACCTGTGGTTTCTCAGCTCCCAGTTACCACACAGTCTTGTGGTCTCGGGAGATATGCCCTGGCAGGGAGAAAAGTGCCCATGTAGAAAATAAGGAAAGCACCTGCACCCTCACGTTTCAGAAAGGACCCTCCCCAGGGACAGTGTGATCCTTCAAAATGTGGCATGGTGAAGCGGAGGGGAATCAAATGGTTTCTGCTCAGGGTTTTTTTTTTTTTCTGTTTCAGTGAAAAAAGCAAGCAAGAAAACCCATGTAGAAAAATTATATTTGAGGAGTGCAGGCTTCTCACTTAGCCTTACCCTAGGAAGGCAGGGCATTGGTGTTTCCTCGATGGGCAATTAGACTCATGCTGGAAGACAGCAGGCTTAAATAAAAGCCCATGAGATCTGCAGTGCACACCCCAGCACCTCAGCCCAGCTCAATGGAGAGACCCGCCTAGGCTTGCAGTGCTCAGAGCTGGCTCTGGGTCCGCAACCTGAGGCCCAGCAGGAGAAGCAGGCGTGGGAGTGAAAAGGGGAACGGATTATCTCCTAAGCTGTGCACATTCACTGGGTCTTCTGGAGTAGGTAGGTCCTCATTTCTTGTTTATACTTTGGATCCCAGATGGAAGTCTTTAAGTGATAAGGATAGGAGACTTTTATACCGCACTTGCTTACATATGCCAAGTTGAACATGTCTCATCTCGTTTGCTTCTATGCATTATCATATAAGGTAGGTAGTCTTCTTTACTTCATTTGACAGATTAAGACACTGAGGCATGGAACAATTTAGTGATTTCCCTAAGGTCACATAGCTCTTACTTGACATAAATCCAGGCAGTCAACCTCCAGAGTTCATTTACTTAAACATTCAGCCATGCATTTGTGCCCTGTGGAGTCATCTTGTTCATTCTCTGTTCTCTCCTGGTCCCCCTCTCTCGCTTTTCTCCCCCTCTTCCCCCATCTCTGCTTGTGTGCTTTTCTCCCTCCCTTCCTACCAGCGGCCGCCCCTGCCCCGCATCTCTCCCTTGACAACCCCTCCCACCCGTCCCTCTGCCTCCCTCCCTCCCTCCCTCTCTGTTACTGCAAGTGGACACCTGATGGCCCCACCTGGTACATGAGCTGGTCCCAGGACAAGGGAGTTTGGTCTCTCCCAAACTAACTTCTACCTGTGAAGCAGGAGAAGCTGGTCTTTGCTTCCAGATCCCCTCTTCCCACCGGCACTTCTTAGTTCCCCTGCCATTACCTTCTTTTCCACAGGTTTCCAGCTCTTTCATACTCTTCCCTGTAAAATATTTCTCAGTAAGGATGGGTTATCTTAAAACTTATATAGTGAATTCAATCTCTTCGCTTACATTAAAGTGTCCCCATTGTATGGACATTTGTTTCTTCTTCTTTCTTTCTGTTTCGAGTTTGTTATTCAAGCAACATCATATATGGTGCTATGCACTGAAATGTGTACTCTCCCCTCTCCCCCCAAGTCGTATGTTCAAGCCTTAACCCCCCATGTGACTGTATTTGGAGATAGGGCCTTTGAAAAGGTAATTAACTTTGAATGAGGTCATAAAAGTGGGGCTCTTCCAATATGACTGGTGTCCTTATCAGAAGACAGACACCAGGGATGTCTATTCACAGAGAAAAGGCCATGTGAGGACACTGGAAGAGGATGGCCGTCTGAAAGCCCGGGAGACAGGCCTTAGGAAAACTTACTAGCACCTCGATTTTGGACTTCCAGCCTCCAGAACTGAAAGAAAATAAATTTCATTTGTTTAAGTCACCCAGTCGGTGGAGAAATACGCAAATCATAAGTGTCTGCAGAGAGGGTGTGCTTTTTTCACCTTCTGCCATGTGGGAGGGCTCAGCTTCTGCTGAACCTGGCATCTGTGCTGGTGAGTTGGTTTCAGGGGTCAGGCTTGGCAGGTCTCACAATCTAAAGCAATGTTCTCCAAGCTGTTTCACAAATGATAAAGATGATACTATAATCATCTCAGTTTTTTCTGAATTAGATAGGAAAATGGGTACCATTAGCTCTTTAAAATCTAATATAGCAGTGCTTGACAGGGCCCAAGGTTGAGCTATTTAAAACTACCTTACTGTTTTTATCATGAAATATTTCAAACTTTCAAAAACTACAGATACTGATATAATGAATTCATCTCCTGATTTCAATAAATTGAGACAATTCATTATATTTGCCTCTGAAAAAAATTTAAGCTATTCTAGTAAATCCCAGATTTCTTCTATTACTCTTAAAGTCTAAAGGCTCTGGGTTCTGTAAACACAGAGTGTCTCTAACAGTACTAAATAAAAAACACAACACAAAACTCCCATACTTACCAATCCCATCATTATCTGATGTATTTTCCATTATGTTCATTTCATCTGTTAATCTAATGAAATGCCCAACACTCAAATTGGTAGCTTTTAAAACTTGTCACTTCCTTTGGTATGTGACAGAGGAGCCTTCAGTCCAATCATATAAGTAGGAGGAGCCGTGAGCCATGCCTTGAACATCAGGCGTCCGCCCCAAACTGGTAGAGAAAAATCCGAACAGATTTGAGAGATGAGCAGCATAAACTCTTCAAAAAACTGCTGAGTGGGTTTCGAGGTGACAAAGCTATTACTGATGGAGAGTCACCAGGAAGAGTCCTGTGTCCTGAGGGAATAGGCTCAAAAAAATGAGAAAAATTGGGACTCTAAGGGAAGACAGACAGATTGAACCACATGAAAGGCAAGATTACATTCAGGGCAGGGTTAGTTATTTTGGTGGGATTATCCATTCTAGGGTGGTGAAGGTGAACTACGGATGACTTTGAACACAAAGAACTCATTGATTCATGGGCTTACCCCGGATGTCTAAAAATTATTTTTGAAAAACAAAAGGCCTCGCTCTGAGAGGGAGAGAGGAGAGAGATATGGAGATAGTAAAAAAAAAAAAAAAAAAAAAAGGAGAAGAAAAGGGACCAATTTAAGAAACAGGTTTAACTATTAAAGGGCGCCTGCCTTGATTTTCTTGTTCTTTCATCTGTTGACTCTGGACTTATCAATGTGAATGAGAGAACATGCATTCCCGTAATAAAAAATTCCAGGCCACAGCTGGTGAAGAAACTTAAAACTCATCTTAATGTCTAAGTGAGATGCTTTCTGCCAGGACGCAGCAGTCATTGTAGAAGAATGAGTATGGACTTCAATTTCTTTGAAAAATTAGCTCACAAGGAGAAGATAATTTGATTTTATGCTTTAACTCTTTGGAGTTCACTTGCGAAGAAATCCAATTTTTGGATTTTGCTTTCTTCCAGGGTGCTTCAAAAGAGATGTGATTTACTGTCAAACTTTGTATTTTCTTTGTTGTCAGCATTTTTATTACACCATTTTTATTTATTTTTGTGTTGTCACTTGGTTTTATTGAAGGACTTCTGGGAAAATCTATGAAATAGGAGATGAAATAGGAAATGAGTAGCGTGTGGTGTGATTTGGAGCTAATTTACTCAGCAAATTTGACGTGTTGCTGACATTTCCTGGGTATAAAGTAAGCTACCCCTTTGTGTTCCCACAGGAAGCCCAAACGACCTAAGGCTGCTCTTAGGGAAGGCCCGTAAGAACAGAGGAGGGGGGTTTTCCACACAGATTTTGGTCTTCCTCCCCTAGGCGATTCCTGTGTCTGGCTGATATGTCTCAGAGTAATGAAATAAGTGAATGAACGCTGTAGCATGTTAAAGGACAGATCTTTTTCCTGGCCACAGGTTTCCCTGTGCCCAGAGAAGGAAGCCTCCAATCACCTTTGTTAGTAATAAAAGATAGTTTGGTATAATTTGGTCTCAAACTTAAATACCGAGGAAAGGGATGTTATTGACCATACCCTCAGCAATATTCTACTTTACTCCATAAATGGTCGAATATAACTAAAAATTTTGTAATAATGTACTAAATAAAACATCGGTAATATGAATATTTAAATTAGAATGGGGAATGAAGACCTGGGCAAGGTGGGGAACAGAATATAAAATCTTACATAATGATGATCATATTAATAGCTAACATTTGCTAAGTGTTCATTCTGCCCAGTTCATTTTGGTAATTATAAGCCCCATTTTTCAGCTCAGGAAACAAGCATAGTAAGTATAAATGATGATGGCCAATGGGAGTGAAGCCCGAATTAGTAATCAGGTGGCCTCTATGGTTTAATTTAGGTGTCCACGTAACTAAGATGCCCAGAGAATTTGTAAAATATATATTCTGGGTGTGTCTCTGGAAGAGATTAGCATTTGAATCAGTAGAATGAATCTGAATGAGTAAAAAAGGTCCCCTTCCCCAAGGCAGGTCCACATCATTCAATACATTGGGCCTCAAATAAAACAAAAAGTTGGAGGAAGGGTGAATTCACTCTCTCTGCTTGAGCTGGGACATCCACTTTCTCCTGCGCTCAGACATCGGTGTTCTCCTGTTCTGGGGTTTTTGGAACTAGACCTGGACTTGCACCACCAGCCTCAAGATTCTCAGGCCCCTGAATGTGCACCGCATCGCATCACAGCTTTCCTAGTTCTCCCACTTGCAGACAGCAGGTCATGGGACTGCTCAGTCTTCGTAACTACATGAACCCATTCCTACAATAAGTCTCCTATAATAAATTCCTAAATAAGTAACCATCAGCAGTCCTATTGATTCTGTGTTTCTGGAGAGCCTTGATTAATACATGACCTGAACTCAGAGTGGGTACTCTTAACTTATACCACACTGGAATTTTATTAAAACGAATTTGGCTTTGAACTTTCCAGAAAATAAAACTTTTGTTATCAGTGCTAACACTTCTTTTTCCTTTCTTTTTTTTATATTAGGATATAGTACCAGAAGAAAAGTTGATAATTTAGTGATCTCTTAGGACATCCTGTGAAAGTTAACTCCAAAAAGCTTCCCTATTTTACCTACCAATAACAGTATATGAAGTGTGTAATTTTAACGCATCTTGTCAAAATAGGCTGTTATCACTGTTTACATTTTATTATTGTCATAATATGCAATGTCATCCACAGTAACAAGAAACCCCAAAACATCAGTGACTTACAACAGCTTAGGTTTATATCTTGCTGAAACTACAGGCTGTGTGGAGGAGGTGAGACGGCTGCCCATGCCCTTGGGGTCCAGAAAAGCAGGAAGGAATGGTCTCACCATCTCACACCTACACAGGGAACCTAATTTGGCCAGGGGACCACTCATATTCAAGGAGGGTAACTACCCTTTCAGCAAGTGCAAACAGAAGGAATCCATGAGATAGGACAACCTCAGATATTGGTCTATTTATATACCCCATTTTCAACTTTGGATTTATGTAATTGAAAGAACAATATACTCTCATATGGGGATAGCCCTAAGAAAACGGAGTGTCTTTTCTCTTCCCTTTTCACTACTCATAATGCAGTCTGGGGAGATATACAAACCTTCCTCAACACCTTCCTCACCTCTGAGGAAGCGAGAATGGTTTTGGAAAAAGCAGAGCCGGTGACTCATAGGCTGCATGAAGCCATTCTAAATACCTCGGTGAAGGTGGAAGCAGTTTTAGTCGTTCCAGTGGCTGATCTAGGATGGAATTCAAATGACTCTGGAGATAGAAATAAGTTAGATCATTACGAAGATCTCATACTACTGGGATAACAAAAGGGAGTCCCAAGACAGAGAAGCCTTAATAAAGTTCAGGAGGTAAATCAGAAACCTAATGAAAATCTCTCAGAGTTCCTAGAAAGAATCTTTGAGGCTTACAGACAATATAATGACATGAACCCAGAAGATCGAAACGATGGTCAAATGACTTTCATTGCCCGGGCTGCTCTGCACCCAGATAAAACAGCAAATAGTGGATGGTATACTAGGAATGCCAGTGTCAGTTTGGGTTGAGATTGCTTTTAAGGTTTTTCACAGATGAGATGAGACCCGGGAAAGGAAGGAGTAGTGGAGGTGAAGCAAGCTTCCCTCCTGGCAGCGGCGCTGGTAGAGGAGCAGCCAGGAGGCAGGGAAGGGAGAACTCGACCCAGGGTGCCACCAGACAAGCTGGGCACTTCAAGCTGTGCTCCCCCAGGTAGGAGACACGGAGTCCTTGGGAATACCTGAGGAGATCCTGCAGAAGCAGACCTGGCTTGGCAGACCAGCTTCTATCAGACTTGGACCTGGCGATATTCATGGACAGATGGAAACGGTTTCATGGACCAGAGACTATGAAAGGCTTTATGTGCCATGGCAACACCCCAAGAAATCTTGGAAGCAGAGGCCCTCCTTCACCGTATCTCAGTACAGAAGGCTGAGCTAATGCTCTCCCCAGAAGACTGGGTACTACTGAAGTCCTGGGAGAACAGGGATCCCGAACACCAGCTCCATCCCCGAGGGGGATCCATGAGGCACTCTCGGTAGCCGCCTTGTCTGTAAAGCTGAAAGAAAGTTGAGCCTGGGGTGCACCATACAAGAGTCAAGTTAGTGGCTGTCCAGCTCACCAAATTGCCAAGGTTCCTCCATTGAGGTAGAGTGGAAGGGGAACCACACAAGTGAGGATCATAAGGCGTCATCTGAATGTGGGCGGGGTGGACCCTGATCGTGACTTTTCCGCTCGCCGCCATGACGTGTACCCTTAACTGGTCTTAAGTTGCTTCTTAGAAGTCACAGGGAGCACACCACGGTGAATGGCGGCCAGATTCTCGCTGGTCTGAGAGGACTGTTTGCTTGTTTCACTTTGCTTTTCTATCTGCTTATGAAACTGTGTTACCTGAAGGGGGGAATCGTTTTCTTGGTAGAGAAAATTAGGATAGAAGGTAAATGAGTTAATCGTCCTTGTATTTTTAGATGCAAATAACTCATTTCTACAAACTGATTGCCAGTGTTGGCAAAATGTGCCTCGCTTTGCTTATTGCTCCCTTTCCTTACCTCCCTGACCCTGACCTGGAGAGAGAATTCCTTGACAAGAGTTCCTCGAACTTTAGCAAAGGCAGAACATCTTATGAAATGCTGGACGTGTCATCCAAAGCCCCTGTCTGTACATAATCATACAGGTCCCCTGATTATGCCTGTAACAAGCTTCTCTGCTGTTGCTGACGGCACCCTACGTATGACAGAAATCCTGCTAATGTAATTGACCGAGGAAGAGTAGCAATACAAGGCCATTCATTTCTTCCTGCGGGTTTCTTTTTAATTCCTTTGCACGAGGCTTTGGATTATAACCTCAGGTCGTGGACTTCTCAGAACCTGTCAGTGCAAATATAATTCATGAACTCTTCAATTTATCATTCCCCTTTGGCTCCTCAAATCCTGTGCAGGAGAGAGCCGATCCTACGGGATTCCTGCCTCTTGGAAATACCTCGCCTGAATGAGTTAAGGACCTTCTGTCAGGCATATTATGGACTCGTTTCTAATGATTATAGGCCCCATTCCTCCTATAAGCTCTTTATAAGCTTGTTCAGTAAGGGGTTTTACCTTGCATTTCAGCAAATCAAATAACTCCTTAAAATTGTACAACACCCTGAAGAACAAAAACCACCATCCGTAGACCCGTGGTTTTACCCAATCCCCAAAGCCTTACCACAAAAAATGCAGATCTCAGTGTTCATAATTTATCTGGCTTCCTACCTCCAACCTCCCACCCTGGGATTTCTGTTTGTTTTCAGAGGCCACCAAGGAGCTCTTTGGTCCTATACATCATAAGATAGTTGGAGAATAGGAGACACCCACTTATTGGGATGTTTGGTCACGCCTCTATCCATCCATCACCCTGTGGAAACCAGCAAGGTTTTAGAGCTGATTCTGGGCCAGTTCTTTAAAACTGTTTTCTGGAACTAAATGTAGTCTACCTGCTCACCAAGAAGACAGATTCTGGTTTTTATTTGGCAGAACTCTCCCATCGTGGTGGGGAGTAGGTTCCCAGGAACATATGATTAGAAATCTGTCCATTACCCTAGGTATACTAGCCAATGAAACTGCGCTAGCCATTGCAGCCCAACAAAAATCATTAAACTCTTTGGCCTGAGTGGTCTTAGACAATAGGATAGCTTTAGATTATATATTGGCAGGGCAAGGAGGTATGTGTGGTGGCCAACATCTCATGCTGCGTTTACATCAACACCTCCTTCAAGGTTGGAACCCATCTGGAAAAAATATCAGACAACAGGTCAGTTGTCTAATATACAACAGATATCTCGTGAAACTCCAGGAGGTGACTAGTTTACACCGTTTTCTTGGATTTCACAGGGGATTAGATCCATGTTACAGAAAATGTTAAGTTTTGGAACATCATTACTTCTTATTCTTTCGTTCAGATACCTAAAATTTAAATGTTTCATTAAATGTACCAAAATGGTTGAAGAGTGAACTAACATATTAGTCATGCAAGATACAGGTGCCAGTCCAGGTACTAGGGAATATTTCCAACTAAGCGCCAAACGGTTTCACTCCCAAACCTCTAACTTTGCCGCCTGTCCAGCAGGATGTAGCCAGGACTCTTGACGCCCCAAATCCCTCAAGCGTGAGGAATGACCAAAGAACAGGGAGGACTGAAACCGTGGCCTTTTAATTATAAAAGCAAAATTCCTTTCCTGCCCCCTGTTACTCACTGCATTCTTAAAAAATGTGTTATTTGTTACCTCCTTCTGTTCTGTCTTTCCTAAGATGAAGAAGTCAAGACCCTTGGAGCCAGACCAGTGTAACTGGGCAGACACACTGACCCTCACCTGAGCTGGTGCAGAGCATATTTCGAATGACCTGAGGTTACCTTTTCTTTATTGCCCTACTAAAATCTCCACCTATGGGCGGGGTTTAGTTGCTATTTTTGAGCGTACAGTGTAGGTAGTAGCATGTTAACATGCTATGCTGGTGCAGGAGAAAGTCTTGCCCACCTCTGCTAAATATACATAGTCTCCTGTATAACTTCTGCACTCCCTCTGAGGTTGGCGAGATGGATTTAACCCTCGTCTCCTGTGTGCTGCCTCCTTAGGCCACCTACAAGAGAAATTTCACCCTGTTCAAGACCAGTGCCTTGATGACTGATTTTTCTGGTGGCTCAGTAACAGGGAGAGAAAGAGGAGTCACTTAAGAAAACAGAGAAGACTCAGTTAATGACAACACCAGGAGACAGCATTATTGCCCCACACATTATTATTAACTAGAGGGGGATGGTCAGACAATGCCACATCCAAAGACACCTGGCAGGCTGCATGAAAAGAATCTATTAGTTTTGCCAATTAGGAGATCACTCATGGCATACGACAAGAAAAGTAGTTTCATTCTTGTGACTGGACAGCAATCTGAATGGACAGAAATGAGGAAGTCCTTTTCTTTTTTAGGTCTATTGTGTAATGTACTGAAATATACACGAGGTTTTGTGGGAAGGTTGCTTTTTTATTATACAATAAAAAAATGTTTATTGACCAACAGAAGAATTTAAGTAGGAGATGCTGCAAATATAGTCAAGAGTCAGAAATAAATGATGGAACCCAATTCTAGGCAGCTGAAACTGAACAACAACAAAAAAACTTTAAAAAAATTTGGAATACTTCATGAATTGGTGGTTTTTGCACAGGGATCATGGTAATCTTCTCTGTGTTGTTCCAATTTTAATATATGTGCCGCTGAAGTAAGGAGAACAAAATCTTAATCACACCTGTATATGTGAATTTTAAGACTCTCTAGTTGTCACATGAATGTCCCATATGTTCCTGGGGCTCAAAACGTTTAAAAATAATTGTATTAAGTGATCCTACCCATCTACAACTATATTTCTATTCCTATATTTCTCTCCTGGTGACCCAAGCATCCCAAATGGGAAGTGTGGAAGTTGTCTTATATTTCTCTTTTTTACCACCATTCTATTTCTTTGACTTTTCCTGCCACCTTCCATCCAATCAGACACAAAGTCCTATTGATTCTTCTCTTAAGTATGTCTGGAGTCTATTTTTTTCTTTATCAAGGTCCTCTTTTTTATGATCTCCATTGAACTGGAAACATCTTGACGATGAAGCTTGTACTTTATGTTTTTTTCCCCATTTCAGCTCCTAGAAGTATATAAAACATACTGAAAACATTCAGTAAGTTTTATGGAGATGAACTAAATGGTCTGGTGCCTGGTTTTCCTGTTTCATGTCCCACTACCCTTGTATCCTGTGCTTTAGTCACACTGTACAATCTACTCCACCTATACCCCCACAATATTCCATGTGTCCTTGTATTTACACAGCTATTAATCCTGCCTGGAATGTTTGAAGTGGACCATATCTCTGAAAAGTTGGTGGAATTAATGCGCCTGCAAAATTTCAGTTTATTCCTTTTATTCGAGGTCTGTACTTTTGTGCAGACCTTGCTGTGAAACAACAAATACATTTCTTTCTTTCTGTCACACAACAAAACATTTCTCAACCTCACTTGTTTGATATAGTCATAGGATGTGAATGGAAATAATGCGTATACTCTCAGGCTTGGCCCTAAGTTCTTCTCAGTTGTCATTCTACATGCTGTTTTCCATTTTCAGGTGGCCAGTTTAAAGAATCCCTCAAGGAGATATCAGGAGCTATAAGTTGAAGATGGTAGGGCTGTTGGAAAAAGGAAGGCCAGGTCCCCAGGCCGTTAGTTGTAGGGGGGTGAGCAGCTCCTGCGTGGGACCACCGTGAGAGTGCTAAATACACTTGCAGTGAGTCAAGCCACTGGGATTCTGAAATTTATCTGATATAGCCACTGAAGGAGAGCAGAATTTACCGCTCCAAAATATATCTTTTTGGCATAAGGACTGTTTTAAGCTGATTATTCTTTAAGAAAATGCAAACACTGGAGAACCTCTGATAAACCAAGTAGAAATCTCTTTTGTAGAGATATTTCTTTGTATAAGGGAGCTCTCTATTTGTGAAGGTGTCCCCCTGGTTGTCGTAGGAAGAGGTGGATCTTCTAGAAACTCTGGAAGCTCTTTATCAGTGGAGAAGATGATGACTTAAATCTGCATAACAACCTTACTCTTGTTACTAAGTTTGCCCTGGTCATCTTCCATAACTGACTCCCCATCCCCTATATCTTCATTTGTCTTTAGCTGAAGATAGCATAGTAGTCCCCCACTTATCTGTGGTTTAGCTTTCCATGGTTTCTGTTACCTGCAGTCAGCAGTGGTCTGGAAGAAGATGATTCTTCTTCTGATGATTGTTAGAAGGTCACTAGTAGTTTAAAGCTTTGTCATAATGCCTATGTCATTTACCTCACTTCATCTCATCACATAGACATTTTACCATCTCACATCATCACAAGAAGAAAGGTGAGTACAGTACTATAAGAAATTTTGTGAAAGACCACTGTATTATAACTTCTATTACAGTATATTTTTACATTGTTCTCTTTTATTATTGTTAATTTCTTGCTGCACTTAATATATAAATTGAACTTCATCATAGTATGTATGTATAGGAAAAAACATAGTATATTTAGTATTTAGCATGATCTGTGGTTTCAGGTATCCTTTAGGAGTCTTGGAACATAAACCCTATGGATAAAGGGGGATGACTGTATTTAAGGCTTGTGGCTTTGGCCATTTTGGAGTTACTCAGGCTTTCTGGGTCTCTCCCATGTGTACATGTTTTTAGTAAACTTTTGTTTTTCTCCTGTTAATCTGTCTTACATCAATTAAATTATTAGACCAGCTAAAGAGCCTAGAAGGGAAGAAGGTAAAATTTTTCTGCCCCTACAGCACTAATTTAATGTTACCTAATACAGTACTAATTGCACGTTATACCTTCATTATAACTCATCATATCAGGCTGTAATAATTGATGGATGTATTTATTTCTCCACTAGAATTTGCCTGTCTGTGGAGAAAATGGAAATTTCTGACCAGGATTCCCACCTGTCCTTCCTAGCGCCCATTGTACATACATAAGAGCTTGTTTGCACATCTGTGGGATGTTTACTGGGGACAGAGCAGCTGGTCAGTCATGTACTGGCCCACGGGAGGGGTGGAGAGGAAACGCCCCTTCACTCCTCTCCTCAATTCCTGGTATGTAACTGGTCAGGCATCTGCCAGTCAACAGAGATCTACCCATAGAGTTCCTCCTGCTGCTTGGGGTGGGGAAGGAGAGAGCAGAGAGCAGGGAGAGAGGGGTGGGAGCATGAGAGCAGAGAGCTTGGACAGCAGAGAAGGGAAGCCGGGAGTGAGGGCGAGGGGAGAACCGTGGCTGGTGGAGG
>JAQQAC010008864.1:15756070-15804041 GCA_029783875.1 Phataginus tricuspis
AGGGAAGCCGGGAGTGAGGGCGAGGGGAGAACCGTGGCTGGTGGAGGGAAGCCGGGAGTGAGAGCGAGGGGAGAACCGTGGCTGGTGGAGGGAAGCCCTGGAGCTCCAGGGCTACAAGAGGGCTAAGCCTGTGCTGGGGGGCAGGAAGGGGCAGCACCACTGGGAACACACGTGGTACTCCTTTGAGAACCCCTGGCTTCTCGCCCTCGCCTTAACGTGATCTCATTGAATTCCTAAGGAGCTTGCTCTGGGCAGGGAACCCCCTCCTCCCTGGGCAACACTGTCCTGTGGACTATCAGTGTTCCCAATATCTGGCACAAACTAGTTGTTACTTCACAAATATAAAACCCAAATTTTATGTGAGAGCTACAATTTAGTATATTGGCCTTTTCTCAAATTATTTTTTGAGGGGTGTTTTTTACAAAAAATAATCCTCATAATTATAAGCACCAAGATTTTTTTCACACATGAAATTCTCTTATTAGAAAACATGAGATATAAGCAGTCATATTTTTATCCAGTTACCACAGGTAGTTCTTTCTATTCAGAACAGTGAGTGATATTGGACATATTTTCAAATTCAAATGTAGTTTTAAAATGTATAATTTGTTATTTGTATTTTATAAGTGGCAAGTGATGGTAGTTTGTGCAAATTAATCTACACAGTATGAGTGTTTTAGTACTACTGAATAATAACAGTATGCAAATTGAAAGGTAATTCCATTATGGCAAGCTTCCTGGGAGAAATGAGTGGCCTGACTGTTATAAAATTTGGAGTCATTATTGGAAATTACAATTATTGAATAATAAATACAGCAGTCATTTGGCCTTTAGAAGTGAAGTTTTGAATCAGTGGTAAAAAGAGGTAGTTTCATTCAATTCTTTTTACTACCTGTCTCTTCTTTTGTCCAAATTATCAGACCCTGGATTGTAAGTAACAGTGAGTTGTGAAGGGGTCATAAAGGGTAATTTTTGTTCAAGTCAAAATAATAGCTCTTTCAGTTCTTTCTAAGCTTTCTCCTTTATTCCAGGGCAAATAAGACATTTTCTAGCCATTTAAATTACAATGAATGACTGTTAAAATAATAGAGAACAGAAAATGCCTTTGTTATTCAGGATTATCTAGAAACTAGTAGAGCTTGGAAGTACTGGTTACTAAAATCCAATATGAGGATATGTGAATATTATTATATACAATCCTATTTAAAATTTTATCTTCAGAGCAAAATCTCATTAATTTGAATTGATAATTAGACTTGATGATAAGTCAAACATTTTAGTCAGAAGTGTGTTTTTTCAATATGTTGATAATACAAGTGAAATTTCAGAAGATTTGTTTCATCTACTTACAGTGTTGAAAAAGAAAAAGCATAATCCTTTTCATGGAGTTAATGTCAGTTATAATGGTATCATAGTTATTTACCAAAGTAAACATAATAGAATCTGATTAATCAATATTTGAATTTGTGTTGATGTAAATACTTGGGGTGAATGCAAGTACATCTCTTTCAAAAATATCATAGAATCATTTTCTGCATTTTGCTTATGTATTTTTTCATTAAACACCAAGGGACAAGCAGGTAGCATTTAAAAGATTAACCCTGAATCTTTGCTGCTGGGAAGACACTGTCTCAAGTTAATATGAGAGATTCAAAACAGGAGAGTCTAGGAAGAGGGTGACCTGAATTGGGTGTTTTTCCCGTCCACTATCTATTCCGTCCAAACTGTCTGTCTCCTGATTCAGATGGCTGCTGGGATCCATGGAATGGCTGCTGGGATCCATGGAATAACTGGGTGGAAAGAAGGTGTTTCTCCACTTCTGGTAGAGCGTGTGTCTGAGACCATTGAAAGAGCCTTGTACTAGACGCTTAATCACCGCAATCTGTAGAGAGCTTGGCTCTTAGAGATTACTGGGAATGAGTGTTAGATCAACGTTTGTGGGCCTGGTTTTTGTTGATTTCCAAAGGAGAAATTTTTTTTTTTTAAATAAAGGAAAGAGAATCAGGCCATCCTCAGACTTCTTCCATGTACCCAACCGGGGAGGGAATGACAGGTGCATCAGTAGGGACTTCTGCACTGCTGGTGGACCACCAGAGCGGCCTCCAATATTTGTACCACTTTCATCACTTTGATACTCTACAACCATTCCTGAGTTCCCCTGAGAGGAAAAAAATGAAAAAAACCCAAAAACATCCAAAAGGGCCTGATAGCCCAGGGAGAAGAAGATCAGGCAGAACAAACAAAATACTTCAAACAGAACTGAACTCCTAAAGGAGACAGACAATAATCTGAACTGAAATATAGAGTACTCAAGGAGATTCAAGGGCTTCTCAAGAGGTCTTTTGGAGTTAACACAAACAAAAATAAAAGCCACTTCTTCACCCCAAGAAAGAAGAAAACATTTCCTAACCAAAGAATTTACCAGAATAATTGAAGGAGGGGGTCTTTGTAGAAGGTGACAGAGGATGCTATCTGTTCCATAAAACCTGGTCCTTCTTTGTCCTGGGAATGTAGGCAGATTTCATTCCCTAGCCCATTTTATACTTACGAATGCCCATACTGTTGAATTCTTGCTAATGGAATATGCACCAATATGCACCAATTCCAGAACTGAAATACAAATTTCCAGTGGTTATCCTCCATTCTTTCCCCATCTGCTGGCTGGATGTAGTTGCCAAAGGTGACCTGGAAAACCCCTATATTAAAGAAGACAAGTCTCTGTTAGACTAGGCTGACTGAGCAGAGGAAACTCCCCCTAAGTTTTACCATTTTATACATTGCAATTGTGTTAAGCAACTGAGTTTATCTGTTATGACTTAAGTATACGTCAATGAATATAGTGAATTAATGGTCTGAAAGATCAAAGAAAGAAATATCTTTTTCTTTTTTTAGTGATGTACAGTCTTATTTTAGTTTCAAGTATACAACACAGTGATTCAACAGTTACCCATATTATTAAATCCTCACTCCTACTAGTACAGCTACTGTCTGTCAACACAGAAAGATGTTACGGAACCATTGGCTATATTCTCCATGCTGTACTACTATCCGCCTGACCAACCTACATTATGATTGAGAATTTTTGTGCCCCTTTATCACCCTCACCCTCCCCTCCCACACACCCCAACCCCTTCACCAGTCCCTTCTCAGTGTCTGTGAGTCTACTGCTGTTTTGTTCAATCTGTTTTGCTTTATATTTATATTCCACAAATAACTGAAATCATATGGTTTTTGTCTTTCTCTGCCTGGCTTATTTCACTGAGCATAATACCCTCTAGATCCATCCATGCTGTTGCAAATGGCAGGATTTCTTTTCCTTTTATGGCTGAATAATATTCCTTTGTGTATATGTACCACCTCCTCTTTGTCCATTCATCTATTGATGGACACTTAGGTTGCTTCCATATCTTGGCTATTATAAATAATGCAACAATAAACATAGGGATGCGTATATCTTTTTGTATCAGGGATTTGGTTTTCTTTGGGTAAGTTCCTGGAAGTGGAATTGCTGTGTTGAATGGCATTTCTATTTTTAGCTTTTTGAGGACTCTCCATAGTGCTTTGCACAATGGCTGTACCAGTTGACATTCCCACCAACAGTGTAGGAGGGTCCCCTTTTCTCCGCATCTTTGCCAACACTTGTTATTTCTTGTCTTTTGGTTAGTGGCCATTCTGACTGGTGTGAGGTGATATCTTGTGGTTTTGATTTGCATTTCTCTGATGATTAGCCATGTGGAATATCTTCTCAGGTGCCTGTGGCCATCTGCATTTCTTTGGAGAAATGTCTGTTCAGGTCCTCTGCCCATTTGAAAGAATATCTCAATGCATACATTTAAAAAAAGGTTTATGTAAATTAAAACATTTTTGTAAGATCATGTGTATAATTATGATAATAAGATAATGATATAATTTGTATGATTATGCAAACCATAGAGTATAGGCTGCATTGCAAGAAAATAATTGAGAAAGCGGTATATCCAAACCATAAGTGAAATGAAGAGAGACCCTGCAATGGAGGAGCAGAAGAGGATATGTAGCCATATAACTAAATCTATATGGATAATAATATCCTAGTGATTTGGGCTGTTAATGTAAGTGCTAATTATGGAGTCTTGAAACTGAAGGAATATATGGGGACTGACTACTAGCCTATAACCAAAAGCAGCACATTATTTGAGCAAAACCTGACTTTACAGTGTGTGTGGGAGAGGAGAAAAGTAAAGGTATTTAAATAGCTTTACCTAGGGCGTAAAGAAAAGGAGAAAGCTTGGCTCATTGGTGTGGAGTGTGTGTGTGTGTGATTCTGAGTAAGGGTGGAAAGCGGAAAGTAAGATGGAATAAGAGTGGCTGGGAAAAACAGTAAAGAGAAAAGAAAGCTATGTGTCTGATTAAGAGTCTCATTAATAATGACCATTAAAAAGGGGAAGAATACAGAGTAATATGTCAATTAATTAATAAAAAATAGATGAATCATAATCTAACCAGCAAAAATAAGGAAAAGGAAAAGGAAAGAAAGAGAATATAAAATGAAATTAATTTTATGATTCAACATTTTGTCCCCAAAATGACAACCTTCTGCAAAATAATGTAGTGAAAAAACCATAAGGAAAAGTGGGGTGAAGAGTGCAACACTCAGGAACTTTGTCAGTCACAAATTAATAAAAAGACTGAACTTAATAAAAATGGTGGGACAGCTTTATAGATGTTAACTTGTTAAAAATACATAAATACTAAATAAATATGGCAAATTACCCTGAAAAAGACTGCAGTGTGCTTGTGAAAGTGGGAGCTGGAAGGGTTACAGCTTGTGAAACTTGTTTCATCAATACTTAAAATCTGATCCACTGCATAGCCTTCTCCCTTTAATCGACTTCGGTATCACTGTTGCTTTGATATGCAGGCTCCCAGCTTAACCAGCGGCTGAAGACTTCAGGAACTGTGGTTATGGTTGAGACCACCAAGCCAGTTGCTAGCGTAGCACCCAAAGCAGCCAGTTCTGCACCCTGTAAATAACTAGTGCTTTCTTCTTGGTTGTGAGAAAGATGGTTCTCCATTGTCACACTATTCAGTCTTTAATTTGTATGCTCAACAGTCTTTTAATTTCTTCTATTTTTTTAGCCCTTATTCCTGTTGCCTTTAACAGCAGTTGAAGTCACTCTAGGCATAAACATTGATTTTTTGCAGAGTTGTCTCTCATGGTGCACAATGTGTGGATTCCTTTGTGCTTGTTGCCGGGGAGATATCATATATTCTCTCATTTCTTTCAAAACACTTTATTTCAAGATTCTCCTCAATACTTAAAAATATTTTTTTACACGCACTGCTTACTGTTTTTGAATTTGAATGCTTAGACATGTTTGAGTTGTTTAAAGAGTGCCTTTTTCCTTATAAAAAGTTGATAAATTCAAAAGAATAGAAAAATATAACCATGTAGAATAACACATGTTGTGTAGTGACATGGGAGTGAATGTCGTAGGAGTGAACGTGAGTACATTTTGTGTATGAATTACATGTGGCTCGGGTCAGCTGGTACAGTTTTCCACCTTGGTGGCTTTAAGGATATTTATGAAATGATTCATAAGCAGACCTGAAATTTATGTCCAAATTGTTCCCCAATATGTCAATCAAGTTGGAAGAACTTCATATCTTAAAATAAGGACTATAGCATAACTGACTGTGTTTGATTAAAAAGTAACATACATGTATGTATATGTCATCACATATACACACAGAGTATGTAAGTAAACAGAGCACAGCTATGTGACCTTGTAGGAAACACATTATGACAAAGAGATGAGCAGAGAGATATGAGGTAAATTCAAACAAAATAAAATAAAAGCAATATTATAAATATCAGAGAAACTGAAATTTAAGGATAATGACACTAATCAGAATAGAGACATTATAAATAATAAAATTGCTGCTTATGAGGAGATATAACGATTATAAACTTATGCACCAAACATAGCAACTAAAGAAACTAAAATCTATTAGAAACTAAAAACATAGTAGAGTTTATATTTATAATGAAACTTTAGGATACCACTTTCAAGTTTGAAATAGGTCTGGTAGGCAAAAAAAAAAAAATTTTTTTTGATTAAACACTATTTTATATACACGCACATACAAACACACAAACATATATATGATCATAAATACAGCATTTTTGTATCCCTTAAGTAGAGAAAAAAGTCAATGAAGTATTAGAAAAATTACAGTTTATCAAAGATTTAATAAATTATGATAAAGATTTTATTTTAGAAAAGAATGATGATTCATTATCAGGAAATCTGCCACCAGAATGTAATACATGATTTAATATAAAGCAAACTTAAAGAGAATAAACATATGTTCATAACTAATAACTATGAATGGTAAAAACAACTTAAAAAATATATCATGGATTTTTAGTAAAACTTAGAAAAATAGAAAAAACACATTAAAATTAAAAAGGCCAATTTATTAAAAACATAGCTAATGCTATTTCTTTTCTTTATGGTATAATACTAAACATCCTTAAAAAATCAGTGAGGGTATATATTTCTAAATGAAAAAATAGAGAAAGGACATAAAGGAGCAATTCATACGACATTGAATCCAAAAGTTCAACAAATAAATGAAATAATCAAACTAACAAGGCTTCAGGGAAATGCAAATTAACATAACAAGATGTCATTATCTCCTGATTAGACTGGACAAAATTTTAAAAGACTGACATTTTCCTACTGCTTGTAGTGGTATAAAGAAAAGAATATTTTCAAAAATTGAATGGATATATGAATTACTACTTTTTTTTGGAAAGGAAATGTAGTGATAGCTATTATAATTAAAAAATAAAAAATATCACATACAGCCTTTGACCTAGCAATCCCATCCTGGGTATTAGGGCCATAGAGTTAAAAGCACCAGTATGTGAGCATAAATACATAAAGATGTTTAGTGAAGCATTGTTTGAAATACAAAAAAAAAAAAAAGGGAGGAAAATGAATGTCCCTTACAATGGTTGAAGCTGCATATAATGAATTATTTTGCAACTATTAAAAATGAATTAGAGGAGACTTTGGGGAAGATGGCGGCGTGAGCAGGGGCGGAAATCTCCTCCCAAAACCATATATATTTGTGAAAGAACAACAAATACTACTATTCCTAAAAGAGAGACCGGAAGATACAGTACAACAGCCAGGCTACAGCTACATTTGAGAGAACTCAGCACCTCACGAAGCAGGTAAGATACAAAGCCACGACCCGACGGGACCCGAGACTGGTGGGACCCAAGCACTCCCCCACCCCAGTGCACCAGTGGGATGAAAAGAATCAGAGTGGGGATGGACTGGAAGCACACACCCGCCAAGTAACCAGCCCTGGGGATCTGCGCCAGCAGCACAGACAGACATCATATGGTGTATCGGAGATTAGAGAGACAGAAGGGCAGGATTTGAGACGGGGACTGCAAGCGGGTCCTCTCAGCTGGCTCCCTGGGACAAAAGAAAAGTGGGCACTTTTTTAAAAGTTTCAAAGAGACAAGGGCCCAACAGGGGAACAAAATTGTCCCAGTGCACTCAGCCCAGCAGGCTGGGAGTCTTGGGGAATTTTGGACCCCCCGGCCAGTGGCTGGGCAAAGCCACACCAAGGCTTCCCACAGACATCAGCAGCCTGCCATTCGTTCCCCCCGGCCAGCACCGCAAAGGGTCCTGTGGAGCCGCCACTGCTGCCTGCAGCAACCTCACAGAATCTACTCCCGGCTGGCGCGCAGCTAAGCATGAAGGACCCCAGAACCCATAACAAGGTACAGGCTAGGCTGAGCAGCCCAGCACACAGGCAGTTCAGGGGATTATCCCAGAGACTGCCTCCCGGTGTGTGGGAAACCAGCTCAGCCCCCGGAGAAGGGCAAGGAGAACAACAAGCAGGAAGGGACTTTGTTCTCCCAGCTGACACACATGACACCTACCAGTGACCACTTCTATTGCCATGAAAAGGCAGAGGAATATGGTCCAGACAAGGATCACACAGACAACCCCAGAGAGGGGGCCTGATAGGATAGATTTATACAATATTCCTGAAAAAGAATTCAGAATAAAAGTCATAACCATGCTAATGGATCTACAGAGAAATATGCAAAAGCTAAGGGAGGAAGTGAGGAGAGATATTGCTGAAATGAAGCAGTTGATTGAAGGGTTGAAGAGCAGACTGGATGAGGTGCAAGAGACTTTTAATGGAATAGAACTCAGAGAACAGGAATACAGAGAAGCTGAGGCAGAGAGAGATAAAAGGATCTCTAGGAATGAAAGAATATTAAGAGAACTGTGTGACTAACCCAAACGGAACAACATTCACATTATAGGGGTATCAGAAGAAGAAGAGAGAGAAAAATGGATAGAAAGTGTCTTTGAAGAAATAATTGCTGAAAACTTCCCCAAGCTGGGGAAGGATATAGTTTCTCAGACCACAGAAGCCCACAGAACTCCCAACACAAGGGACCCAAGGAAGACAACACCAAGACACATAATAATTAACATTGCAAAGATCAAAGACAAGGACAGAGTATTAAAGGTAGCAAGAGAGAGAAAAAAGATCATCTACAAAGGAAAACCTATCAGACTACCATCAGACTTCTCAACAGAAACCTTACAGGCCAGAAGAGAATGGCATGATATATTTAACGTAATGAAACAGAAGGGCCTTTAACCAAGGATGCTGTTTCCAGCACAACTATCATTTAAATTTGAGAGAGGGATTAAACAATTCCCAGGCAAGCAAAAGCTGAGGGAATTTGCCTCCCACAAACCACCTCTACAAGATATCTTAAAGGGACTGCTCTAGATGGAAGCACTCCTAAGGCTAAAAAGATGTCACCAGAGAAAATAAAATCATAGCAAAGAAAGTAGACCATCCAAATACTAACTAAAGGCAAAAAGTAAAATCAAATATCTACAACAACAGTCAAAGGAAATGTAAAAGAGTACAGAATAACACACCTAGTATATAAAGAATGGAGGAGGAAGATTAAGAAGGGAGAGAAAGAATCATCAGACTGTGTTTATAATAGCTTAACAAGAGAGTTAAGTTAGACTCCTAGATAGTAAACCTACCCTTGAACCTTCAGTAACAACGAAACTAAAGCCAGCAAAGGCAATAAGTACATATCTATCGATAATCACCCTAATTGTAAATGGCCTGAATGCACCAATCAAAAGACACAGAGTAATAGAATGGATAAAAAAGCAAGACCCATCTATGTGCTGCTTACAAGAGACTCACCTCAAACCCAAAGATAAACACAGACTAAAGCTGAAGCGATTGAAAATGATATTTCATGCAAACAACAAAGAGAAAAAAGCAAGTGTTGCAGTACTTGTATCAGACAAAATAGACTTCAAAATTAAGAAAGTAGCAAGAGATAAAGAAGGACATTACATAATGATAAAGGGGTCAGTCCAACAAGAGGATATAACCATTATAAATATATATGCACCCAACACAGGAGTGCCAGCATACATGAAACAAATACTAATAGAATTAAAGGAAGAAATAGAATACAATGCATTCATTTTAGGAGACTTCAACACACCACTCACTCCAAATGACAGATCAACCAGACAGAGGATAAGTAAAGACACAGAGGCACTGAACAACACACTAGAACAGATGGACCTAACAGATATCTACAGAACTCTGCACCCAAAAGCAGCAGGATACACATTCTTCACAAGTGGACATGGAACATATTCCAGAATAGACCACATACTAAGCCACAAAAAGAACCTCAGTAAGTTAAAAAATATTGAAATTCTACCAACCAACTTCTCATATCACAAAGGTATAAAACTAGAAATAAATTGTACAAAGAAAACAAAAAGCCTCACAAATATATGGAGGCTTAATAACATGCTCCTAAATAATCAATGGATCAATGACTAAATTAAAACAGAGATCAAACAATATATGGAGACTAATGACAACAACAACACAAAGCCACAACTTCTGTGGGATGCAGCAAAGGCAGTTCTAAGAGGAAAGTATATTGCAATCCAGACCTATTTAAAGAAGGAAGAACAATCCTAAATGAATAGTCTAAAGACAGAATTAGTGAAATTAGAAAAAGAAGAACAAATGAGGCCCAAAGTCACCAGAAGGAGGGACATAATAAAGATTAGAGAATAAATAAATAAAATTGAGAAGAATAAAACAATAGAAAAAATCAATGAAAGCAAGAGATGGTTGTTTGAAAAAATAAACAAAATAGATAAACCCCTAGCCAGACTTATTAAGAGAAAAAGAGAATCTACACACATAAACAGAATCAGAAATGAGAAAGGAGAAATTACGATGGACCCCACAGAAATACCAAGAATTATTAGAGAATAGTATGAAAATCTATATGCTAACAAGCTGGAAAACCTAGAAGAAATGGACAACTTCTTAGAAAAATACAACCTTCCAAGATTGACCAAGCAAGAAACAGAAAACCTAAACAGACCAATTACCAGCAACGAAATTGAATCGCTAATCAAGAAACTACCCAAGAACAAAACCCCCGGCCAGTGGATTCACCTCTGAATTCTACCAGACATATAGAGAAGAAATAATACCCGTTCTCCTTAAAGTTTTCCAAAAAATAGAAGAGGAAGGAATACTTCCAAACTCTTTCTATGAAGCCAGTGTCACTCTAATACCAAAACCAGGCAAAGACCCCATCAAAAAAGAAAATTACAGACCAATATCCCTGATAAACGTAGATGCAAAAGTACTCAACAAAATATTAGCAAACTAAATTCAAAAATACATCAAGAGGATCATACACCATGATCAAGTGGGATTCATCTCAGGGATGCAAGGATGGTACAACATTCAAAAATCTATCAACATCATCCACCACATCAACAAAAAGAAGAACAAAAACCACATAATCATCTCCATAGATGCTGAAAAAGCATTTGACAAAATTCAACATCCATTCATGATTAAAACTCTCAGAAAAATGGGTGTAGAGTGAAAATACCTCAACATAATAAAGGCCATATATGACAAACCCTCAGCCAACATCATACTTAACAGTGAGAAGCTGAAAACTTTTCATCTAAGATCGGGAACAAGACAGGGATGCCAACTCTCCCCACTGTTATTCAACATAGTACTGGAGGTCCTAGCTACAGCAATCAGACAAAACAAAGAAATACAAGGCATCCAGATTGGTAAAGAAGAAGTCAAATTGTCACTATTTGCAGATGACATGATATTGTACATAAAAAACACTAAAGACCCCACTCCAAAACTACTAGAACTAATATCTGAATTCAGCAAAGTTGCAGGATACAAAATTAACACACAGAAATCTGTTGCTTTCCTATATACTAATGATGAGCTAACAGAAAGAGAAATCAGGAAAACAATTCCATTCGCAGTTGCATCCAAAAGAATAAAATATCTAGGAATAAACCTGACGAAGGAAGTGAACGACCTATACCCTGAAAACTACAAGACACTCCTAAGAGAAATTAAAGGGGACACTAACAAATGGAAACTCATCCATTGCTCTTGGCTAGGAAGAATTTATATTGTCAAAATGGCCATACTGCCCAAAGCAATCCACCGATTCAATGCAATCCCTATCAAAATACCAACAGCATTTTTCAATGATCTGGAACAAATAATTCTAAAATTCATATGGAACCACAAAAGACCCCGAATAGCCAATGCAATCCAGAGAAGGAAGAATAAAATGGGGAATTATGCTGCCAGACTTCAAGCTCTACTACAAAGCCACAGTAATCAAGACAATTTGGTACTGGCCCAAGAACAGACCCACAGACCAGTGGAACTGAATAGAAAATCCAAACATTAACCCAAACATTTACAGTCAATTAATATTTGATAAAGGAGCCTTGGATATACAATGGGGAGATGACAGCCTCTTCAGGAGCTGGTGTTGGAAAAACTGGACAGCTACATGTAAGAGAATGAAACTGGACTACTGTCTAACCATATATACAAAGGTAAACTCAAGGTGGATCAAAGACCTGAATGTAAGTCATGAAACCATAAAACTCTTAGAAAAAATCATAGGCAAATACCTCTTGGACATAAACATGAGCAACTTCTTCATGAACATATCTCCCAGGCAAGGGAAACAAAAGCAAAAATGAACAAGTGGGACTATATCAAGCTGAAAAGCTTCTGTACAGCAAAGGACACCATTAGTAGAACAAAAAGACATCCTACAGTATGGGAGAATATATTCATAAATGATATAACCGATAAGGGGTTGACATCCAAAATATATAAAGAACTCACACAAGTCAACAAACAAAAAAGAAATAATCCAATTAAAAAATGAGCAGAGGATATGAATAGACACTTCTCCAAAGAAGAAATTCATATGGCCAACAGGCACATGAAAAGATGCCCCACATCTCTAATCATCAGAGAAATGCAAATTAAAACCACAATGAGATGTCACCTCACAACAGTAAGGATGGCCAACATCCAAAATACAAACAACAACAAATGTTGGCGAGGATGTGAAAAAAGGGGAACCCTCCTACACTGCTGGTGGGAATGTAAAATAGTTCAACCATTGTGGAAAGCAGTATGGAGGTTCCCCAAAAAACTCAAAATAGAAATATCATTTGACCCAGGAATTCCACTCCTAGGAATTTACCCTAAGAACGCAGCAGCCCGGTTTCAAAAAGACAGATGTACCCCTATGTTTATCGCAGCACTATTTACAATAGCCGAGAAATGGAAGCAACCTAAGTGTCCATCAGTAGATGAATGGATAAAGAAGATGTGGTACATATACACAATGAAATATTATTCATCCATAAGAAGAAAACAAATCCTACCATTTGCAACAACATTAATGGAACTAGAGGGTATTATGCTCAGTGAAATAAGCCAAGTGAAAAAAGACAAATATCAAATGATTTCAATCATATGTGGAGCATAAGAGCAAAGAGAAAAACAGAAGGAACAAAACAGCAGCAGACTCACAGAACCCAAGAACGGACTAACAGTTACCAAAGGGAAAGGGACTGGGGAGGATGAGTGGGGAGGGAAGGATAAGAGGGTAAAAGGGGCATTATGATTAGCAGACATAATGTTGAGGGGGCACAGGAAGGGCTGTACAGCTCAGAGAAGACAAGTAGTGACTCTATAGCATCTCACTACACTGATGGACAGTGACTGTAATGGGGTTGGTGGGGGGGACCTGATGAAGTGGGGAGTTTAGTAACCATAATGTTGCACATGTAATTTTAGATTAATGATACCAAAAAAAAAATGAATTAGAGCTATATGAAGGTACTTTTCTGAATTTCCTTGAGGTATTACTGGGAGAAAAGGAAGCAGAAAAGTGGATATAAGGTCTTGGGGGTTTTTTTGGTAGCAAATAATGAAAAAAGTCTATATTTATAAATGAAAATACTAAAAATATGAGAATTGCTGCTCCATTTTTAACATGATTTGCTTGGAGAAGAAAGGTAGAATATATGTGAAGAGGTCGGGAAAGATGGGATCAGGAATACCGTTGTAAAAGAAAAAAATGTCCAAAATATGGTCACATTTATGCATCTATATGTAAATTAATATACTGCTAGTCTTGCGCATTCTAGGAGGAAGAGGTTTATATTTAGCCATTAATAGGCGTAATTGTAAATGCAATAAAAATTCCAATAATGGACAGCCTTATTCTATCAGAGTATCAGGCTTCAAAATGTTATACTACGTAGAAAATTTGGGTTTCAGAGGGTGGGCTGTGTCTAGGCTACACTCGCATCCTGCATACCAGTGACTTTGCCTCAGAAACAGTAGCGATGGCTTGAGGGGTTGGGTTTCTCCAAAGGGAAAAATCCTACATACTCAAGCAGAACCAACAGGATTGTATTTGCATGAGGGTCTCATTACTTTGCTTTGCTTTCTCCATGGAAATCTGGAGCCAATTGTGTGGAAGGTTCTGGCAGGTTCTGGCAGGCCCCACCTGTGTACACGAATGTGAACAGATTCCTGCCTTGCAGAAGGTTTCCGTATGTTTGAAAAAACATTCTGATGCTTTGTTTCTAAATGCAGAGACTGATTCTGTTGGTACAGGGAGAGGGGCTGGGTTTTCGAGATAGAGCAGTGGAGATGGAGAAGGGAATGGAGAGCGGGACAGTTGACATCTATCTGCACCACTCCCCTCCCCCATCCCTGCCCCACCGTCAGTCTATTGCTCAGCTAGAATTGTAGAATCTTAATCCATCTCAAATCTAAAGTTCTGTTATTACAAACCACTCCACATCTGGCTTAATTACTAGAAGGGCCAAAATGCAACAGGACTGCCCATATAATCCTCATCTATTAGTGAACTAGGATAAAATATAGTAATTAACTCAAAGGCACTGAGAGATGGGTTAAAAAAAATGGTGGTGTTTGTCGTCAAGGGAATATATATGAGGTGGGACATGGACTAGTATAGAAGAGGTAAACCTCAGTGGTCAGTTTTGACAGAACACTGGAATCACCTAGGGAACTTTAACAAATACTAATGCTTCCTCGCCACGAGGTTCTAGAGCTCTTGGTCTGGGTGTAGGGATTTTAAGAGTTGCTCTGTTGATTCTACTATGTAGCCAGGGTTGAAGACCACTGATCTAAGAGGAAATGGCACCAAAAAAATATTTGCATGACGGTGCAAAGACACTTTGGAATGGATGGCACTCCATTCATGTATTAATTCCTTCAGTTCAGTCACTTAGAGTAGTCATTCTTTTCATTACATTCAACTAATTCAATATTTATTAAGCTCCTACTCTGTATTTGTCATTGAATTAGGGGCAGAGATTCTCCATTCAGTCATCAGTTGATAGCTAAAATGCAAATTTCTTTTCACTCATGCCTCCCCATGCCTGGAAGGCATCTCTTTTTCTGACTGGCTCTTTTAGAAAAAGCGGCAAATTTTCTCTTCTCTTCTCTTCCCTCCTTTTCTTTTCTTTTCCTTTCTTTTGTTTCATTTTAGCAAAGTAGGAAGGGTAGAGGTTGGAAAGAAAGAGACTGAGGAAAATTTTATGGAGTAACTACTCTGTGTTAGGCAAGAGTTAGCATTTCACAGTTGGAATCTCACAGATCTGTGAAGGAGGTATAACTCCATTTTACAAATAAGGATACTTAGACTCAAAAAGTTTAAGGTCAAAAAGCCACTTAAGCTGCAAAGCTAGGATTTAAACTTCAAAGTTCTTCCTAAGAAACTTTGGATTACTGTTTCTCTAAAGTCAGGAGCGTAAAATTACATCCCTACTGGAAATTGTGTGTGTTAAGCATGTATTTGGGGAGTGTCTGGGAAGATAGTTTCTTTGAAGTTTCTTAAAAACTCACTTGAATTTTTATTTTATCCACTATATATTTATGAAAATATAAAACTTGTATTTAACTCACTATTAGGGAAAAATAATTTCATGTTTCTGCTTTAATAGGTGCCATTGCAGGAAGGTTATCAGTTTGAAATTGTGCTAGAGACAACTGACTCTACATACAACTTTCAGTATCCAGGGTATTTCTCCACTCTGCCTTGTAATCACTAAATTTCAGGAATTCATACCAACATAAATCTTGGGGTACAAATGGCAACAAACTTTTTTTTTTCAGCGTGTTTCTGAATCTCTGACAAGAAGTTTTGCTGAAAAGAGACTCTCAAATGCTACTTAAATTGAAAAAGTCTGTATCCACTGGCCAGTCTCACTTACTCACTGGTGATCTTTATTTTCCCCTAATGGTGTAATTCTCATGCCAGGAATCAAGAATCTCAAATGACTCATAGTCCCTATTATTAACTCTCTTCATCCAATTAAAACTTCGTTTTCTGTGCAGTGATCATATATGTATTTCAACCACTCAGTCTGCAGCACTTTGATCCCTTGTAATTATTCATTCAACTCTTGTAATTATCTGTTTAATTTGTGTATTTCCCACTGTTACAAGCTTCAGGAAGGTAGGAATTTTGTCTATCTTTTTTACTAATGTATCTCTTACACCTAACATTTTGCCTTGTAGATATCAGGCATTTAGTATTTGTTGAATGATTACAGTGTAGAACTTTCCCAAATAATTTGCTCCTAAAATATACTCTTTACATATTGTGAGAGTGTGTTTTCCTACATAACAATATTGTACATAGCAGTAACAGTAGTATAACTCCATTTGGGTTCCAAGACTGGATTCCAATGTGTGTAAGTATATAGGATGGGGTCTCCCACACATAACCCCAAGCAATTCTTGAACAGCAGCAGGGTGTTGGAAAACTCAATTCTGATGCTATCTTCCCGGAGACAGCACCAGATTCCCCAGGTTAAGGGCTCTGTCCTACAAGACTGCCGTCTACCCCCTACAGCAGGTGCCGGTCACGAGCCCCAGGCCGTCAACCTGTGCTTCTGACCTGTTACCTATAGATGGGAGGTTCCTACATCCCCCTTAGGTTTTATTAATTTGCTAGAGCACTCACAGGACTGATAAAATGTTTGTTTACCTGTTTAATAAAGAATACCAAAAAGGATATAAGTTAACAGCCAGATGAAGAGAGACATAGGACAAGGTCCCAAATAAAGGAGCATCTGTCCTCGTGGGCCTGGCCTGGTGGCATGCGGAGCATGGAAGCTCTCCCTGACTGAGAAGGCGGATCCAGCTGAGTGGGAAGCTCTTCTCAGGGGTTTTGTGAGGGCTTCATTGCATAGTCATGATTGACTAAATTATTGGCCATTGACTGATTCAGCCTCCAGCTTCTGCCCTTGGAGGGCATCCAAAAGTCTCTCAGTAACATGATAAAACACCCATTTCACCTGTAAGACTGCAGTGTTTGAGGAACTGTGAATGAAGACCAAATATACCTTGGAAATACATATTTGGTCATATAAATGACCAAATATGTATTTCTTATGACTCATTATATCGTACATGCCAAGCTTCACTAACCTTGAAGAAAGCCTGAAGTAATTCTTAATTTCATTGATTATGCTTTTTATTGTAATCTATCTACTGTTTCTTTTTAGGTGCTAAATATCCTGAACAGCTTTTGAGATATTTCTTTGAAATTTTTCCACAAGAATTATGATTTCTAGTTGTTACTGCCTAGGAATTTTATAAAACAAAATTCCACTCAATATCTGGGTTAATTTATATTTCTATGATACAAAATAAAATATAATAAAGCAGCAAAGTTCATCAATGCCGTTAGTATTAATAGCTTCTAGGTACTTTAAATTCACCAATTTGTATTAGGAAAATAACCTTTGGTTGTTCTGCAAAGATCATATCACAAACAAACAAAACAGAAATAGACTCAGACACAGAGAAGAGCCTGGTGGTTACCATGGAGGAGAGGTTGGGGGATGGGTGAGATAGGTGAATAGTTTTAAGAGGCTCCAAATCTCAATTATAAAATAATTTAGTCATGGGGATGAAAGTACAGCATAGAAAATATAGTCAATAATTCTGTAATATCTTTCTATGTTGAAAGATAGTAACTACCCTTATTAGGGTGGGCATTTAATAATGTAAATAGCTGCTGAATCACTATATCATAACTTGAAAACAATGTAATATTATATATCAACTATACTTCAATAAAAAATGTGAATGAGAGATCTTAGCATGATGAAAATATTCTAAAATGAGTTGTGATGTTTGCACAACTTGGTGAATTCAATTGGTAAATTCAGTTTAAAAAAATCATTGAATTGGATGAATTACATAATATGTAAAATATGCCTCAATAAAGAAATTCTTTAATTCTAAAAAGAATGTAATCTCAGGGGACATCTAAGGTCAACTGCCTTGATATCATATTGCTTCACATTTCTATTGTAAATTTTCACTGGTTTCAGACTTATTTTCAAATTATTGGCTTTTAAATTCTTCTCAATGTTGCCAGTTGAAAATACAATCTAAAAATTATTTCCCTTCTTTCAAGTAAGTGGAAAAAATAACAAATTCCTTTACCAACTTACAGTTATTAGAATTCTCATGTAATTGGGGAGCTCATAATATCAGGAACTGGACTAGTGTTGAACCAGTAATCTAGAAAACTAGATAGGTGCAACCACTGTATTTCTTTTATGGTATTATCTCATTTTCTTTATATATCACACACATGGTCAAATTATATAATTTTATCACACACAAATGTATATATGTCATTTTTAGTGACACACGGTAATTTAAAATTATAGTATCCCTACATTAACATAGGAGATATTTGTCCATTAAAAAAACTCAACAAACAGGAGAGTAGATTACAGATGGCGGCTTGAGAGGTAAGACAGTCCTCCTCCAAAAACCACATATAACACAAAAATATAATTAATACAACTAATCCTGAAAGAGCAACAGGGAAGAAAGCTGAGCCAGACTGCATACACCTGGAGAAAAAGCAGACCTCATGGAACAGGGCTCCAGCACTGCTCCTCTGAGACCCCAACATCACTACAGGGGCTGAACAGCTCAGAGAGTAGAGCTTCTGGGCACTAAAGAACACAACATACAAATATGACACATCAAAGGAACCTGGTTCCAACCAAAATCCAACAAACACCAGAAAGAGGACCAAGTGAAAATGAACTCATCATTCTTCCTGAACGAGATTTCAAAATATGTATCATAAACATGCTCATGGAGGTACAGAAAAATATTCAAGAACTCAGGGAAGAATTCAGGAGTGACATTCAATCATTAAGGTATACAATGGAGGGATTTAAAAGCAGATTAGATGAAGTAGAGGAGACAATAAATGGAATAGAAATTAGAGAAGAGGAATACCAAAAAGCTGAGGCACAGAGAGAGAAAAGGATCTCTAGGAATGAAAGAATATTGAGAGAACTGTTTTGCCAATCCAAACGGATCAATATTAGCATTATAGGGGTACCAGAAGAAGAAGAAAAAGAAAAAGGGATAGAAAGTGAGTGTCTTTGAGTAGGCTGAAAACTTCCCCAATCTGAAGAAGCTGATCATCTTTCAGGCCATGGAGGTGCACAGATCTTCCAAAACAAGAGATCCAAGGAAGACAGTACCAAGACACGTAATAATTAAAATGGCAAAGATCAAGGAAAAGGACAGAATATTAAAAGCAGCCAGAGAGGGGAAAAAAGATCACATACAAAGGAAAACTCATCAGGCTATCATCAAACTTCACAGCAGAAACCTTATAGGCCAGAAGGGAGTGGAATGATATATTTAATGCAATGAAGCAGAAGGGCCTTGAAACAAGAATACTCTATCCAGCAAGATTATCATTTAAATTTGAAGGAAGGATTAAACGATTTCCAGATAAAAGTTGAGAGACTTTATCTCCCACAAACTGTCTCTACAGTGTATTTTGGAGGAACTGCTATAGATGGAAGTGTTCCTAAGGCTAAATAGCTGTCACCAAGAAAATAAAACTACAGTAAAGAAAGTAGAACAATTAATTACTAAGCAGATGCAAAATATAATGAACTAACCCCAAAGTCAGTCAAAGGTTAGACAAAAAAGAATGGAGGAGGAGGAAGAAAAAGTAGGGAAAAAAGAACCTTTAGATTGTGTTTGTAATAGCATAATAAGAGAGTTAGATTAGACTGTTAGGTACTAAAGAAGTTACTGTTGAACTTTTGGTAACCACTAATCTAAAGTCTACAATGGCAATAAGTACATACGTATTGATAATCACCCTAAATGTAAATGGTCTGAATACACCAATAAAAATACATAGAATCACTGAATGGATAAAAAAACAAGACCTGTCTATATGCTGCCTACAAGAGACTCACGTCAAACCCAAAGACATATGCAGACTAAAAGTGAAGAGATGGAAAAAAATATTTCACAAAACTAATAGAAAAAAGCAGGAGTTGCAGTACTTGTCTCAGGCAAAGTAGACTTCAAAACAAAGGAAGTAACAACAGACAAATAAGGAAATTACATAATGATAAAGGGTTCAGTCCAACAAGAAGATATAACCATTAGAAATATCTGTGCAACCAACACAGGGTCACCTACATATATGAAACAAATACTAACAGAATTAGGGAGGGAAAAAGAATGCATTGCATTCATTTTAGGGGACGTAAACACACCACTCACTCCAAAGGACAGATCAACCAGACAGAAAATAAGTAAGGAGACAGAGGCACTGAACAACATATTAGAACAGATGGACCTAACAGATACCTACAGAACACTCCACCCAAAAGCAGCATGATACACATTATTCTCAAGTGCACATGGAACATTTTCAAGAATACATCATATAGTAGGCCACAAAAAGAGCCTCAGTAAATTAAAAAAGATTGAAATTGAACGGACCAGCTTCTCAGACAACAAAGGTATGGAACTAGAAATGAATTACACAAAATTTAAAATCCCATAAACACATGGAGGCTTAACAACATGCTCCAAAATAATTAATGGATCAGTGACCAAATAAAAACAGAGATCAAGCAATATTTGGAGACAGATGACAACAATAATTCAACACCGCAAAATCTGTGGGACACAGCGAAGGCCGTGCTAAGAGGAAAGTATATTGCAATACAGGCTTACCTAAGGAAAAAAGAACAATCCCATATGAGCAGTCTAAACTCACAATTAATGAAACTAGAAAAAGAAGAACAAATGAGGCCCAAAGTCAGTAGAAGGAGGGACATGATAAAGATTAGAGCAGAAATAAATAAAATTGAGAAGAATAAAACAATAGAATCAATGAAAACTGGCTCTTTGAGAAAATAAACAAAGTAGATAAACCCCTAGCCAAACTTACCAAGAAAAAAATTGAGTCTACACACATAAACAAAATCAGAAATGAGAAACATTTATTATGGAAACCACAGAAATACAAAGAATTATTAAAGAATACTATGAAAAATTATATGCTAACAAACTGGATAACCTAGAAGAAATGGACAACTTTCTAGAAAAATACAACCTTCCAAGGTTGACCCAGGAAGAGACACAAAATCTGAACAGACCAATTACCAGCAATGATATTGAATTGGTAATAAAAAAACTACCTAAGAACAAAACTCCTGGCCCAGATGACTTCACTGCCGAATTTTATCAAACATTTAGTGAAGACTTGATACCCATCCTCCTTAAAGTTTTCCGAAAAATAGAAAAGGAGGGAATACTTTCAAACTAATTCTATGAGGCCAGTGTCACTCTAATACCAAAACCAGACAAAAACTTCACAAAAAAAGAAAATTACAGACCAATATCCCTGATGAACATAGATGCAAAAATACTCAACAAAATATTAGCAAACTGAATTCAAAAATAGATCAAGGGGATTATACACCATGATCAAGTGGGATTCATCTCAGGGATGCAAGGATGGTACAACATTTGAAATCCCATCAACATCATCCACCACATCAACAAAAAGAAGAACAAAAACCACATGACCATCTCCATAGGTGCTGAAAAAGCATTTGACAAAATTGAACATCCATTCATGATAAAAACTCAACAAAATAGGTATAGAGGACAAGTACCTCAACATAATAAAGGCCATATATGACAAACCCACAGCCAACATCATACTTAACAGTGAGAAGCTGAAAGATTTTCTTTTAAGATCGGGAACAAGACAAGGATGTCCACTCTCCCTACTTTTATTCGACATAGTTCTGGAGGTCCTAGCCAAGGCAATAAGACAACACAAAGAAATACAAGGCATCCAGATTTGTAAGGAAGAAGTTAAACTGTCACTGTTTGTAGTTGATGTGATACTGTACTTACAAAACCCTAAGGAATCCACTCAAAACTACTAGATCTAATATCTGAATTCAGCAAAGTTTCAGGATACAAAATTAATACACAGAAATTTTTTGCATTCCTATACACTAATGATGAACTAGCAGAAAGAGAAATCAGGAAAACAATTCCATTCACAGTTGCATCAAAAAGAACAAAATACCTAGGAATAAACCTAATGAAGGTATTGAAAGACCTATACCCTGAAAACTACAGACATTCGTGAAAGATATTACGTACCAATAAATGGAAATTCATCCCATGCTCATGGAAAGGAGGAATTAATAGTCAAAATGGCCATCCTGGATAAAGCAATCTACAGATTCAATGCAATCCGTATCAAAATACCAACAGTATTCTTCAATGAACTGGAGCAAATAGTTCTAAAATTTATATGGAATGACAAAAGACACTGAATAGCCAAAGCAATCTTGAAAAGGAAGAATAAAGCTGGGGGGACCGGCTTCAGGCTCTACTACACAGTGACAGTAATCAAGACAACTTCGTACTGTCACAAGAACAGACCCATAGACCAGTGGAACAGACAAGAGAGCCCAGATATAAACCCAAGCATATATGGTCAATTAATATACAATAAAGAAGCCATGGATATACAATGGGGAAATGACAGCCTCTTCAACAACTGGTGTTGCCAAAACTGGACACATACATGCAAGAGAAGGAAACTGGATTTTTGTCTAACCCCATACAGAAAAGTAAACTTGAAATGGATCATAGACCTGACTCTAAGTCATGGAACCATAAAACTCTTAGAAGAAAACATAGGCAAAAATCTCTTGAATTTAAACACTGGCAACTTTTTCCTGAACGCATTTCCTCGGGCAATGGAAACAAAAGTAATAATGAACAAATGGGACTACATCAAGCTAAAAAGCTTCTGTGCAGCAAAGGCCACCATCTGCAGAACAAAAGACATCCTACAGTATGGGAGAATAAATTTGTGTATGACATATCTGTCAAGGGGTAAACACCCAAACTATATAGAGAATTCACATGCCTCAACACTCAAAAAGAAAATAACCCAATTAAAAAATGGGCTGAGGATATGAACAGACACTTCTCCAAAGACAAAATTCAGATGTCCAACAGGCACATGAAAAAATGCTTCATATCGCTAATTATCAGGGAAATGCAAATTAAAATCACCATGAGGTATCACCTCACACCAGTTAGGATGGCCAACGTCGAAAAGACTAAGAATAACAAATGCTGTCAAGGATGTGGAGAAAGGGGAACACACCTACACTGCTGGTGGGAATGTAAACCAGTTCAACCATTGTGGAAAGCAGTATGGAGGTTCCTCAAAAAACTAAATATAGAATTACCATTTGACCCAGGAATTCCACTGCTAGGAGTTTGTGCAAAGAAAACAAGGTCTCAGATTCAAAAAGATATATGCACATTTCCACTTTCACATCTCTATGGGCTGTGCCTTCATTAACCTCTGCATCTCGGCCGCACAGCGCACCTGGGCTCAGCTCACATTCTGGGAGGCCAGCCAGCTCTGCCTGTTGGTCCTGAGCCTCATTCTGGACGTCATCAACGCTTGCTGACTGGAGCCTCGCACCAGGGCCGCCATGTGGGTGCTGCAGACTGTGGAAAAGGAGGGGGTCTGGGCAGCGAGGTGCCAGGCAGCCACCAGGGCTCCAATCCCTACCACCAGCTCCGGATGCAGGACCCCAAATACAGTGCCCTCTGCCAGATCTTCTTCTTGTCCCGTGGCCTCTCCTCCCTTTTCAATCTGTCCTGCCTCTTGAGCTATGGGTTCTGTCTTGCAGGCCTTGCCTCGGGCCTCAGGAACCTGTAGTACCCACTGCCTCTCTGTCCCTGCTGGGGGTTCAGATGTCAATAAGTGCTTCTTTGGAAAAAAAAAGAAAATTTGTTTTCAAAAAAATTTATGTTCATTGCAGCACTATTTACAATAGCCAAGATACAGAAGCAACCTAAGTGTCCATCAGTAGATGAATGAATAAAGAAGATGTGGTACATATACACAATGGAATATTATTCAGCCATAAGAAAGAAACAAATCCTACCATTTGCAACAACATGGATGGAGCTAGAGGGTATTATGCTCTGTGAAATAAGTCAGGCAGAGAAAGAGAAATACCAAATGATTTTCCTGATTTGTGGAGTATAACAACGAAGCAAAACTGAAGGAACAAAACAGCAGAGGACTCACAGACTCCAAGAAGTGACTAGTGGTTACCAATGGGGAGGGGTGTGGGAGGGCATGTGGGGAGGGAGGGAGAAGGGGATTGAGGGGTATTATGTTTAGTACACATGGTGTGGGGGGATTATGGGGAAGACAGTGTAGCACAGAGAACACAAGTAGTGACTCTGTGGCATCTTACTATACTGATGGACAGTGACTGCAATGGGGTATTGAGGGGGTACTTGATAATATGCGTGAATGTAGTAACCACATTGTTTTTCATGTGAAACATTCATAAAAGTATATATCAGTGACATCTTTAAAAAAATGTACACACACAAGTATCAAATGATTTCCCTCATATGTGGAGTATAAGAGCAAAGAAAAAACCGAAGGAACAAAACAGCAGCAGACTCACAGAACCCAAGAATGGACTAACAGATACCAAAGGGAAAGGGACTGGGGAGGATGGGTGGGAAGGGAGGGATAAGGGGGAAGAAGAACTATTACGATTAGCACACATAATGTAGCTGGGGGCGATATGGGGAAGGCAGTATAACACAGAGAAGACAGGTAGTGATTCTATAGCATCTTACTACGCTGATGGACAGTGACTGTAATGGGGTATGTGGTGGGGACTTGATAATAGGGGGAGTCTAGTAACCATAATGTTGCTCATGTAATTGTACATTAATAACAGCAAAAAAAATACACACAGTAAACAGAAAGCAGCTGGGAACTATTAGATTCAGTTTTGCCTAAGGTCATATATACACATTCAGAGTTGAAACCAGTCACAGATCTGCTCTTTGTCTGCTGCTGTCCACTCTGATTTCAAAGTACAGGTTCTTTATCACTCTTCCCTATTTTAATTTTAAAGTTCTGGCAGAATAGAAGAAGGATAAAGAAAATGGTTCACTGCTTTCTCTGGTATGCACTTTTTCTTGTGAGAATTTATGATAGGTGGTACTTGAGAACAGTGCCTGCATGGCAATTCTTACAGCATCTCTGCTGTTGTATATCATCCCTTTTTCTTTTTTGCTACATTATGTCAGTTTTGCAAATAGCCACTCATGCAGGAAAGTGATGCTTTAGGCTGGCTAGTGGTACTTTCCAATCTTGTATATGGTGTAGTAAGCTATATATGTTAAATATACCACATTTTTTATTGTTGTCTCCAAATCACAATTAATACTAGCTGGCAAGTGGTGTAAGGTAACAGTCTTGAAACTCTTTGGGCAAAGAAATGATGCTATGGCCGCACTACTGTGTTAGGCAGGATGTGTAGGGATAATTAATTTAGGATATCACAATAGCTTTTTTATGGGGGTTGAGGTAAAAAACCTTCATCGAGAGTGGGCATAAATAAAAAAATAAATAAGAAAGACACACTTATAGTAAGATACAGCTGAAAAATAACCTTGGCAGAAAGAACACGCGTGACATACAAAGTGGGAGCTGTTTTCAAGGAAAGTTTTGAGCTGATCAATTGAGTGTAAAGTAGAATTTCATGCCCAGGGAAAGACTGAAAAAAAAAAAAGAGTTGCTTGTGTGTGTGTCTGTGGTTTTCAAGGTTAGAACCAGTTTATATGCCCAAGGTGTTGATGCCTTTGGGTGGATGGGAAACAACAGGAATGAGGAGGGAGCATTGGTCTAGCCAGCGCTGCCCCAGTTCCCGCTAAAGAGCTGGCCTGGCCTCTTGCCTGGGGCTGAGAAGCTACAGTCAGCCTAGATCAAAGTCCTGGAGAGGCGGTTTGATTTGAAAGACTTGAACTGGCACAAAGTCAAGTAGGTCAGACAGGTGGGGAGGAGGCGGGCATAAGAACTTCATGAACTTGTGGCTTTGAGGGGGCACCTGGCCTCTAAGGTTTTTGGTTAAGGGCTGCTCTGTTCTTCGCCTTTTCTGCTCTCCTTTAGGGTGCAATCCTCTAGTCCAAAAGGCTCAAAATGTTGGGAAAAGCTGCATTGCTTGGAAGTAATATCATATCCACAGTCACCCAGGGAAGGTCTTTGTGTCTTGAATTAGAACTTGCTATTGATCTTTGCCCTCAGTGGTAAAGTCATTTCCCAGTGCTAGGGAAAGGGGTTTGTGAATGAAAGGGGGAATCTTAAGGCCAAGGATGCATTTGTGCTTTTCAGCAGTAAAATCCTAACCTGAGAGGATCCTTAAAACCCGCAGTTCCCCTTCCTTTGCCCTTGGCTCTGTCAGCTCCTTACTTAAACAGAATGATGTGGGGCAGGCTGATAAAATGGGTTCCCCGAGTGCATATACCCCCTCTTCAGCCTGCCTGTAGGTTGGCAGTTTATGTAACACTAACTCTGAATGTGTAGAACTGACACTTGTCAAATTAATATTTATACAGAATTTGTTCTGTATGCAAAACCAGTCAGGCTCAAGATACTAAGCAGTGGGCCCTGGTTTTACGGTTTGTGATGTTTAAAAATACCATCTCGGTGTGACTGAAACTTATTTTGGCACAGAAACGTGTTAGAGTGAGTGAGTGTTGGGCCACTTTTAATGCTTAGTAAGTTTATCCCACAAGGTAACTGTTGTTATTATTTAAGATAACCATGAGACTTTCAAAACTATTACTTTTCTCTCCTAACTTTAGTCACAAACCTTCATAGAAAGGAGTCCTTCTAAATTTTCATTTTCCTCATAACTTTTGTATAACTCCATTAAGGCTTCAGCATTTGGAATAGGCCCAAAGGCTTTCTTTAGTACCATTCACTGACCAAAATATCTTTTCTCTACATTTACAAAATGGAAAATACGCTTATGATATTACTCTAAGAAATTCACAATTTGAAGATGTACACAGAATTAAAAGGCATATACTTAAGACTACTTTTAAGACATTTAGAACTGACTAATGTCCTTATCACTTGAAAATATTATGGATTAATGGAAGTTAAATGGTCATATTCAATCTCCATACCTGGAAACATGAAGATATTTGAAAAATAAAGCTTTGGTCAATGGACTGCTACTACACAGTTTCTGAGGAGTGAAGTACATACGACTAAGAGGAATTAAGAAAGCGAATGTTGTAAAATGAGGAAAGACATCCTTTTCTCACTTCCCATTAGATATCATCTTCATCCTATATATTTTTCCCTTATAACATTTGGTAAGGTTAGAATTATATGTATTTAAGTGAATACTTCTTATTTCCCCAAATAAACTGTAAAATTTACAAGGCATGCCCAAAGAAAACAAGATCCCAGATTCAAAAAGACATTATGCACCTATACGTTTATTGTAGCACTATTTACAATAGCCAAGAAATGGAAGCAACCTAAGTGTCCATCAGTAGATGAGTGGATGAAGAAGATGTGGTACATATACACAATGGAATATTACTCAGCCATAAGAAAAAAACAAATCCTACCATTTGCAACAACATGGATGGAGCTAGAGGGTATTATGCTCAGTGAAATAAGCCAGGCAGAGAAAGACAAGTACCAAATGATTTCACTCATTTGTCGAGTATAACAACAAAGCAAAACTGAAGGAACAAAACAGCAGCAGACTCACAGACTCCAAGAAGGGACTAGTGGTCACCAAAGGGAAGGGGGTGGGGAGGGTGGATAAGGAGGGAGGGAGAAGGGGACTAAGGGGCATTATGATTAACACATATAATATAGGAGATCACGGGGAAGGAAGTATAGTACAGAGAAGACAAGTAGTGACTCTATAGCATTTTACTAGGCTGATGGACAGTGACTGCAATGGGTTGTGGGGGGGACTTGAGTATACGGTTGAACGTTGTAACCACAATATTGCTTATGTGAAACCTTCCTATGAGTGTATATCAATGATACCTTAATAAAAAAATGTACAGAGGCAGGAACATTGCTTGTGTTCCTCACTGTGAGGTACCCATGGGCTGTGCATCATGCCCAGAACCTGTATAAGGTGAGTACTCAGTAGATTTTTCTGAAAGAAAAAATGATTGAGTAGAAGAATGAATGATTCTAGAAGATAATTATAGGCTTAAACAAGGATACCATGGAGGGTCAGCAGAGTTGACCTTGAAGAATAGATTAAAGGTTCTGTGCTTTGTGTCCTGATTTATATCCTGTTGGGTACCAGTGACTTGAGGGTCCAGACGTTGACCATGGGCAGGGCATATTGTGAAACCTGGAGGTGACTCTTTTCTCTGATTGTGTTGGTAGAAGTAAAGCTGTTATGTTGGTCTGGATTCTGATTACACACTGTCTATACAATAATTGTGTAACAGGCAAGGTGAGCAGTAAACAAATGCTGCTTTCATTTCTTAAACTCACTGTGCAGTTCTTTAACATAAGAGATGATAAACAAGTTTGGCAGACAGTCAAATGTTTTAAACATATTTTTTTGTGTTGTCATGAATACATCCTTATTGCAATTCCTCAAATTCTGTCATAACTCTTAATTGTATGTTCAATAGGAACAAATCCAAGCTGACCTACTTGATTGTATAATAATTAATACATATGATAAAGACGTTAAAGGACCATTTTAGCTAATAATAGCAAGTTTATCTTCCTTAAATGGGCTATTTTTTTTCCCCCAAGATGATTTGCAATAATTTATTTGGGGTAGTTTGCATTCAAAAAAGTTCTTTATATATTTTCTACTAGAAGAATTTGTCTTCTTTTAATAGGCTTATAAATTTGAGTTTTAAAGCCAATTAAAAAGAAAATCACCAAATGAACTACACCTAATTTATTTAAATGACTAGCTTTGCTTTAATGGAATAAAAAATATGGAATTTAATGTCTTATTTTGTCTTTAATGACTTTCATTGTAGTATTTTAGACTTCAGTGCCCTTGTTACATAATCTTTAGAATGGGGTTAGTCATGTAATGGTTATCCTCTGAATATTATTAGGGTCTTATGAGCTAAAGAATATCAAACATTAAATATTCTATAATAAAACAAATCTGTATTAAGGAATTTGTTTACTACCTCTTATTTACTAAAGTATATATTTTTAAGTCTCAGTGGTAACAGAAATGTTTATTCAAATACCAGGCTAGATACTGGGGACATAGAGATGGAAAATGTAGTCTTTGTTCTCAAGAACATCATGGTCTAAAATGGAATATAGATAAGGAAACTAAGCATTTCATTCCAGTGTTATGAGTAATATAATAGAGGAATTTGCATAATCTTTAAAGATGAGAGCAGAGAGTTAAGAGACATGTTTTTTTTTTTTTTATTTTTTTTGCCCATCGTAATGCCCCTTTTACCCTCTTATCCCTCCCTTCCCACCCATCTCCCCAGTCCCTTTCCCTTTGGTAACTGTTAGTCCATTCGTGGGTTCTGTGAGTCTGCTGCTGTTTTGTTCCTTCATTTATTTATTTATTTATTTTATTTTTTATTTTTCTTTGTTCTTATACTCCACATATGAGTGAGATCATTTGGTACTTGTCTTTTTCGGCCTGGCTTATTTCACTGAGCATAATACCCTCTAGCTCCATCCATGTTGTTGCAAATGGTAGGATTTGTTTCTTTCTTATTGCTGCGTAATATTCCATTGTGTATAGGTACCACATCTTCTTAATCCATTCATCTACTGATGGGCACTTAGGTTGCTTCCATTTCTTGGCTATTGTAAATAGTGCTGCAATAAACATAGGGGTGCATCTGTCTTTCTCAAACTGGGCTGCTGCATTCTTGGGGTAAATTCCTAGGAGTGGGATTCCTGGGTCAAATGGTATTTCTATTTTGAGTTTTTTGATGAACCTCCATACTGCTTTCCACAATGGTTGAACTAATTTGCATTCCCACCAAGAGACATGTTTTTTTAACCTAGAAATAATTTGTTTTGTTGTCAGAGATTTTCTAAAAGGTGGTTATACTTGATGACTTTCTTGAAGGAAAAGAAGTTACCAGCCAGTAGGAAATATGTGTGTGTATGTGTAAGAGGGCCTGGAATTTGGGTATTTCAAATACAGAAAATGGCATGTGAAAATGCCTCTTTATCACTTAGAGCTGTATACAGTATTTATGTTTAGTAACCACTGATGAGAAAGCTAGGGGCGATAAAGAACAGCCACATCTATTAGAACCTTGTAAAACATGCTAACAAATGGCTCTTTATTCTAAGGATAATGTGGACCCACTAAAGAATTTTACACAGTATAGTTTTTGTTTTCTTTCTTTTTAAAAAAAAAACACATGCTTTTAGTATATATAAAAATAATATGGTCTCCTTCAAAAGATTTTGAGTTTAAAGTGAAAATTCCTGCTAAAAACAAAGAAATTATAATCTCCACGTAGATTTTCTAAATTAGTCTATCACAAATATGATTTACTTAAAGAGGTCTCTCTTCTTTCATACTACTTTCCCCAACATATAGATTGAATTATATGGTTTCACCCGTCACTCAGTTAAGAGTAACAGCTTCAGGATCAGTGTAGAAAGTGGATAGAGGAATTATGGGATATACTGGGGAGATCTGTTAGGGGTTATTGGGTATTGCAGAGAGGAAGTGTGAGTGCCTGGCTGCATAGCAGCAGTAGGAACTGAGAATAAGGTTGGTTTAAGGGATACTGAGATTAGATCTATAAGAATGGATGGGTGAGGGGATGGGGAATAGAAAACATGGAGTGATTAAAGTTGATTGCTTAGATTCTGGCTCCGCCTAATAGATGGTTACTCATATCAGAATGTTTTGAAGGCGTGGGTATGGAAAACAGGTAAAAAAAATTGGTAAGTTCAATTGGAGATCTATTGATTTAGAGATGAATGATGTGTAATAAACATATGGATATATAGGTTGGAGCTCAGGAGAGAGATCTAGAGGCAAATATAGATTTGAACATCACTGCTGAACAGATGGTAGTTAAAATCACATGTTTGGCTAACATGTTCCAGGACGAAGGGTTAAGTGGAATCAGAGAATACAAACGAAGAAAATGGGAAAAACTCATATTTGCAGGGAGAGGAGGAAGATGAAACTTAAAGGAGGCCAAGAAAGAGTACTGTAGAAGCAGGGATTAAGCCAAGACAAAGCAGAATCTTGGAAGATGATGGAGGAAATAATTTCAAGCCGAAAGACATGATCACTGTCAAAAATGATGGGGAGTTCAGGTAGGATGAGAACCTGCAAGTGCCCATTCAGTTTGGTGGTTGAAAAGTCCTTGGTGGCCGTATGGCCTCATTTAAGGAAATTAAAGATACATTTTAAAGATTTTTGTTAAGCAAAAGGATTTCTCTTGGAAAGATCAAACCAAACCAAACCAAACCAAAAGCACCCTTGATACCATAAAAGTATTTCATTTTCTTATTTTTCTAAATGTTGCAAGATCTTTTGGTCATTTAGTCACATAGAAATGAGACCGTACAGTATTTATTTTTCTCTATCTGACTTATTTCCCTTAGAATAATGCCCTCAATGTCCATCCAAGTTGTTGCAAATGGCAGAATTTCTTTCCTTTTCTATGGCTGAATAATATTCCATTGTATATATACCACATTTTCTTTATCTGTTCATCCTTTGATGGACACTTAGGTTGTTTCCATGTCTTGCCTGTTGTAAATAATGCTCAGTGAACATGGTGCAGATATCTCTTTGAGACAGTGATTTCATTTCTCTCAGATATATATCCAGAAGTGGAAATGCTGGGCTATGTGGTAGTTTTATTTTTAATTTTTTGAGGAACTGTCGTATTGTTTTCCATAATGACTGCACAAATTTACATTTCTGCCAACAGTGCCCAAGAGTTCCCTTTTCTACATCTTTGCCAGCATTTGTTATCCCTTATCGTTATGATAATAGCCATTCTAACAGAGGTGTGATATATATAGTGTGAAATTAAACATCAACTTTGGATGAAGATAAGACAGAATTTTATGTATTTTTTAACCCCATAAAATCACTTAGGAAGAGGGACTCCTCCAAATTAATCCGTAAATGAAAAGCATCAAAAAAAATTTATTCCCAGAGATGGATTTCTCTCCACCTGATTCAGGTTTTCCAGTTTAACTCTTAAATATGGGAAACACTATACATGAGTTTTGAATCTGGTGACAGTGAAGTCAGGAAAGGGTTGAGAAAAGACTCAACCTGCATTACTTAACACTATTGTTGTAAAAAACGGGCCAACTTCTGTTTTAAAGTAAAATATTACAAAAGCTCAAAATAGCCTTGGGGAGTACAGGAAAGCAGAGAAAGCACTGAATTAGATGCCAAAGATGAATGATCATGGATAAAACAGGTAAAAAAATGGCAGCAAGAATAACATTTGAGGCCTAGGAAAAGCTGGGATGTTACCAGAGGCTCTATTACTCCCTGAAATAGAAATGTGTGCATTATGTTTTCTATATATAAAGTACTGGCAATTTAGATGGTGTGGAATTTTGGAGAAGGTAAACTGATTATTAATTCCAGGCCAATACAAATATTTCTCAATAAATAGTATATCTTTACAATTAACAAGGAAAGTTCCAGAAAATGAAGCACTTCCTAATTCAGGGCCACCTTGGTGAATAAATGATGTGTTCTTAGGTGATCTGTTATTCACCCAAGGGGCAGAAACAAGACTAATGAAGAGAATTTCTGTTCTTTCTTTTGTGTGTGTGTGTCTATGCTTTCTAACATTTTTTTTTTGGTATCATTGATCTACAATTACATGTGCAACATTATGGTTACTAAACTCCCCACTTCATCAGGTCCCCCCCACCTACCCCATTACAGTGACTGTCCATCAGCGTAGTGAGATGCTATAGAGTCACTACTTGTCTTCTCTGAGTTGTACAGCCCTCCCCGTGCCCCCCAACATTATGTCTGCTAATTTTAATGCCCCTTTTTCTCCCTTATCCCTCCCTTCTCACCCATCCTCCCCAGTTCCTTTCCCTTTGGTAACTGTTAGTCCATTCTTGGGTTCTGTGAGTCTGCTGCTGTTTTGTTCTTGCAGTTTTTTTCTTTGCTTTTATGCTCCACATATGAGTGAAATCATTTGATACTTGTCTTTTTCTGCTTGGCTTATTTCACTGAGCATAATACCCTCTAGCTCCATCCATGTTGTTGCAAATGGTAGAATTTGTTTTTTTCTTATGGCTGCGTGATATTCCATTGTGTATATGTACCACCTGTTCTTCATCCATTCATCTACTGCTGGACACTTAGGTTGCTTCCGTTTCTTGGCTATTGTAAATAGTGCTGTGATAAACATAGTGGTGCATATGTCTTTTTCAAACTGGGCTGCTGCAGTCTTAGGGTAAATTCCTAGGAGTGGAATTACTGGGTCAAATGGTATTTCTATTTTGAGTTTTTTGAGGAACCTCCATACTGCTTTTCACAATGGTTGTACTAATTTACATTCCCACCAGCAGTGTAGGAGGGTTCCCCTTTCTCCACATCCTCACCAACATTTGTTGTTGTTTGTGTTTTGGATGTTGGCCATCCTTACTGGTGTGAGGTGATATCTCATTGTGGTTTTAATTTGGATTTCTCTGATGATTAGTGATGTGGAGCATGTTTTCATGTGCCTGTTGGCCATCTGAATTTCTTCTTTGGCGAAGTGTCTATTCATATCCTCTGTCCATTTTTTAATTGGATTATTGCTTTTTGTTTGTTGAGGTGCGTGAGTTCTTTATATATTTTGGATGTCAACCCCTTATCGGATATGTCATTTATGAATATATTCTCCCAAGCTGTAGGATGTCTTTTTGTTCTACTGATGGTGTCCTTTGCTGTACAGAAGCTTTTCAGCTTGATATAGTCCCACTTGTTCATTTCTGCTTTTGTTTTCCTTGCCCGGGGAGATATGTTCATGAAGAAGTCGCTCATGTTTATGTCCAAGAGATTTTTGCCTATGTTTTTTTCTATGTTTTATGGTTTCATGACTTACATTCAGGTCTTTGATCCCTTTTGAGTTTACTTTTATGTATGTGGTTAGACAATGATCCAGGTTCATTCTCTTACATGTAGCTGTCACAGTTAATTTCTGTTCTCTTAATTAATTTAGCAGAGCTGGTTAGAGACCTTGGCTTTCAGAACATCCTCAGAGCTATGGTGTCCTTTCAACCAACTGGTGAGGACAGAAGAGCTTTTGGCTCTCCAGAGTCAAAGAGGCATTCTAGGCTTTGGTGCAGGCTAGGTGTACAACATCGTTTGAGAAATTCCCTATGGAACTACATCTGGAAGCAGGAATTTCCTTTCTAATTCTAACTGATTTAAAGAATTTCCAAGAAAATTAGAATTTTTCCTATAAATTTCCGTAGTGTAGCACTGTGCTTCCGATTTAAGTACACCTTTGAAAAATCTCTCATATGTCCATTATAAGCACATGGATCATATACACATGAACAGACACATGATTTTCAGGTGTGACTCAAGGAAATGTGAGATTATATTCTGTGATGGAAAGTTTTGGTTCCTGATATGTAAGTCCAAAGCATAGTTTCCATCTCACTAGATTTGAGTTGAAATTTTTGCAAGAACTACACAAAGGTACTTTAGAAAAGAGATACTTCTTTAGAAAGATTATCAACCAAAAAATAACCAAAAATTATCAACTAGGAACAGGTGACTGTTCAAATTCTATGATACTGTGAAACATCATAGGAATGGTTAATCATTCCATAAAATTTGTTACGAGTTTTAAATACGTAAGTGTTGCTGGAGCTAATTAAACAGTCTTAGAGTATTAGTAAACAGTCTTAGAGTATTAGAATCTCCCTTGGGGATGAATGGAATTGGTACTGAAGATGTTGGAGCAATTCCTTAGCTCCTGCTTGTCAAACCCTGGCCACAGAGAGTGAGATCTTTCTGATGGCCAGTGCTTACCATTTGTTCAAAAATATTCAGTGACTGCATATTTATGAGCAATCAACCTATCATGCAGCTCTACTTGACAAAAATCTCAATTGTTTCCAGGTTCTTTCTGAACTATCACCTCTTCATGAAGCCTTTTCTGAATCTTTTCAACTGAATGTAATCTCTCCTTCCTCTGACTTCCCTAATTACCCCAATCTTCACTTTGTTACATTTATTTGTTTAACTTGTTCATTTGCTGCACTATTTTGTAAACCCCTTGAAGGCACAAAGTTTCTTCTCCAGTTTTGTATTCTCAACTTCCTTAGCCCAGTATCCAATAGATGAATAAATCTTTTATTGTTAAGAAATGACACCCTTATACCACACAATTGTAAATAGTGGAGCTCAGGTTTGAAATAAGGTTAAGTTTGTTCTACCATGATCAAACGTGGATTGCCTGTCTACAGAAAACCATTCAAACACTTGGTGTTTGTGTGTGGCTGGGTGGGGAGAAATACCAGAAAGCAGGAGTTTGTGTTTAGTTGTTCATGTTAGATTACTTTTACTCTAATTATTTGCATATCTAAATGTCCTTCCCAAATTGCACATAAGGATACTTTTTGAATTACATTGGCTGCTACTGCAGAGTCATAAAGACAGTTATAATTACCTTCAGAACAGTTAAAAATTTAGAGTTCCAGGTAAACCTGGGTATAAATTCTCCTGGAATAACTAGACCAGCCAGAACCTTTGTGAGGTTGTAGGTAAAAGGAAAGTTCCTGTGGTCAGGATTCTCACCTGGCCCTGGTCGGTTAGCTCACTGCACACGTGTGGGCAATGCGTTGCCATTGACTCTATAAGAAGAGCTCCTCCCAGTGCTCTGGGCGACAGGGTGGCACAGCTATAAGGCTGCAGGAGAGCAGAGCAGAGGCTGGATTGTTGGCAGTGCCGAGAACAGAGGCCCAGAGGACGGCTGTGTGGGCAAAGAAGCCCAGAGAATGGCTATGCAGGCCGAGGCCCAGAGGCAGAGACCAGCTTGCTGCGTGCAGACTTGCTCTGAGTGGACAGGATTTTAGTGATTGACCTGCCACGGTGGAAATAAAGTTGGGTATAAAGCCTTTCTTCCCAAGAACGTTCTACTGTCAGTTCTTTGGTCACTTTGAATCCATAGTGAACTTGCCTGGGGCTGAAACCTCTTGGCAAGACAGAGATGAATACTCAATATGGGAATTTGGTTTTTCCTATTTAAATAGCAAATTTAGCCAAGATCTAGGTTAGAAAATTCCAAACCAAACCAATAGTGCACAGGGAAGATCCTGGAACAAAGAAAGAAATCCATTTGAACAGCGTACTGGAGATCACAGCCGAACAAACAATGAGTAAGGTTATGTTATAAAGCCAAAAATCAGCAATAAAAGTAAACAAAGCCAGGTAACTAAATCAAGATCAAGTATGACAATGTGCCTGAATCAGCATAAACAGTAAATAGTAACAGGCCTGTGGATAAAGTGAAGGTTCCTGTGGCCAGGATTTTCACCTGGCCCTGGTTGGTTAGCTCACTACACAGCTGTGGGCAATACGTTGCTATTGACTCTATATAAAGAGCTCTGCCCAGTGCCCTGGGCGACACGGTGGGACGGCTGCAGGGCAGCAGACTGTAGTGGTGGCAGTGTTGAGGACAGAGACTGAGATGGCTGTGCAGGTAGAGAGGCCCAGAGGCAGAGCCCGGCTTGCTGCATGCAGACTCGCTCTAGTGGATGCGATTCTAGTGATTGACCTGCCACCATGGGAATAAGGTTGGGTATAAACCCTTTCCATTGTCAAGAGCATTCCATTGTCATTTTTCGGCCTCATTGAATCCATAATGAACTCGTCTGGGGCTTAAACCCATTTGCAAGATAAGCACCAAATTTTAAAGACACGTTGGCCAGAAGCAGGTGAGTGGGAGACTCAAGTAAGTTATTACATGTGGTATTTTACTTTAGCCTCCTTCCTTCCTCTCTCTCTCCCTTCTTTCCTTCCCTCCCTTTTCCTTAACTTCCTTCCCTCTTTCCCTTCCTTTTACAAAAATAATCTCTACTGTGTGCACCATGTGTTTCCTGCTTAAACAGAGTTCTCACACTGTGTTGAGACCATGGGTGTTAATATCTGTCTTCACCTAATATATTTTGAGTACTCATCATTTGCAGTGTTTCCATGCACAATCTAAAATATGAATCTAATGCTGAAGACATGGCTCATGCTATAGAAAATTACATGCTTATTTAAAATTACAGAGCTCTTTATATAGAGTCAATAGCAACGTATTGCCCACAGCTGTGTAGTGAGCTAATCAACCAGGGCCAGGTGAAAATCCTGGCCACAGGAACCTTCACTTTATCCACAGGCCTGTTACTATTTACTGTTTATGCTGATTCAGGCACATTGCCAGAAACCCCACCCCTGACCTTCAAACTGAAATGACTGTTCTAATCGTTGTAATGTGTGTAGCTCATGATGTCACACAGTAGAATTCAGTTATAATAGTGGTGCTGAGAGACTTGGGTAATGGCTACATTGTAGACTTATAAAATGAGAGAAATTCATGATGACCCTTTAAGTGAGAAAACACGATTTTTCTTACAGTACAGCTGACTCCTTGCTATTATAAGAAACATTAGGGTGAAATCTTTATAGAATTACACAAAACATATGGAACCACCATTGTAAATAGTATGAAGTATGATATCAAATCCAAACTCAGATAGAATACATGCTTAAGGCTTGAAATATATTGTATTTCAACTTGAACTTCATGACGGCTGAATAAGGGATATGATATTGCCTTTTGGTGAGCTAATTCCTTCCCAGTTTTGAGACTGACAAAAGGTCAGCCCTTTCAGATTGCACAGCATACACTCATAAGAAGCTCTTATAAATCTTCCCTATGTTCAAGTGCAAGGCGACTATAACACAACTTCATGTATTAAACCAAACGTCCCTTTCAAAATAGGGGAGAGAGGAACAGTGTTCATTGTGACAATATGCTGAGTGCTTTATGCAATAGAAAATTTGCCTTGGTAGTTTCTCAGTGAACAAGGACAAGGACATTTATCTTGAATAAAATAGCAACTCATTCCTTAGAGGTACCAAACCACGTAGAACACTTCTTATTTGGATGTGCATATATGTGCTATCTGTTCAGTTCTGGGTTATCAGATCCTCTGCCTTATCCCTAAATTTCAGAAAACCTGAACTATGTACAGCATGGCCGTAATGTGTCAGGTATAGAGAGGAGATACCTGAGTAATGGAAATTGGAACATTTCCAAATATTCAGTTTAGAGAGATGGAAATATAGCAGGTGTCACTCCTGAACTGGTACAGAACCTAGGGAGAGGTAGTTGGTGTTGGCTGGTGGCCAGAACTACCCCCAAATTTCAAAGGCAATCTGGAGATATGTTTACGACAGAGTTGTAGTTAGAGGAGGATGGCAATGGGAATATAAATTGGTATAATATTTTTGAATGCTAAGTTATGAAAAATTAGGCAGCTTTAATTAGTGCTTTCTATATGCCAGAGACTATACTAGTTACTTATATATAGTTTTATTACCATATGTCAAGAATCTTTGAAGTATTAATTTTTTTGATCAAGTGTTTCTATGTCTAGGAACTTACATAGTAAGGTAATAAAGATCCATATAAAGATTTATGCACTAAGACGTTTGGTGCAGCATTATTTATATAGCATAGAATTTGAGCAAATGTCTAATAATAAAGAATGCTTAGGTAAAGTTACATGATAGGATATTATGCACCCAATGAAATCATGTTTGCAAGGTATACCGAGAAAATCAGAAAATGATCTCCATGCAGTGTTAAGCAACAAATGAAGAAGGATGCAAAATAATATATATAAATAACTTCTATGTTACAATAAATAATAAACAAATGCACTTAAAAAAATTTTGGTATCAGTAATCTACAATTACATGAGCAACATTATGTGTGTTAGACTCCCCCCATCATCAAGTCCCCACCACATAGCCCATTACAGTCACTGTCCATCAGAGTAGTGAGATGCTATAGAGTCACTACTTGTCTTCTCTGTGTGGTACTGCCTTCCCCGTATTACCCCCCTCCACTACATTATGTGTGCTAATTGTAATACCCCTTTTCCCCCCTTATCCCTCCCTTCCCACCCATATTCCCCAGTCCCTTTCCCTTTGGTAACTGTTAGTCCATTGTAGGTTTCTGTGAGTCTGCTGCTGTTTTGTTCCTTCGGTTTTTTTCTTTGTTCTTATACTCCACAGATGAGTGAAATCATTTGATACTTGTCTTTCTCCACCTGGCTTATTTCACTGATGATAATGCCCTCTAGCTCCATCCATGTTGTTGCAAATGTCTGGATTTGTTTTCTTCTTATGGTTGAATAATATTCCATTGTGTATATGTACCACCTCTTCTTTATCCATTCATCTACTGATGGACACTTAGGTTGCTTCGATTTCTTGGCTATTGTAAATAGTGCTGCAATAAACATAGGGGTGCATCTGTCTTTTTTCAAACTGGGCTGCTGCAGTCTTAGGGTAAATTCCTAGGAGTGGGATTCCTGGGTCAAATGGTATTTCTATTTTTAGTTTTCTGAGGAACCTCCATACTGCTTTCCACAATGGTTGAACTAATTTACATTCCCACCAGCAGGGTAGGAGGGTTCCCCTTTCTCCACATCCTCCCCAACATTTGTTGTTGTTTGTCTTTTGGATGTTGGCCATCCTTACTGGTGTTAGGTGATACCTCATGGTGGTTTTAATTTGCATTTCTCTGATGATTAGCGATGTGGAACATCTTTTCATGTGTCTGTTGACCATATGAATTTCTTTTTGGAAAATTGTCTCTTCATATCCTCCACCCATTTTTGAATAGGGTTATTTGCTTTTTGGGTGCTGAGGTGCATGAGTTCTTTATATATTTTGGATGTCAACCCCTTATCAGATATGTCATTTATGAATATATTCTCCCATACTGTAGGATGCTTTTTTGTTCTATTGATGGTGTCCTTTGCTGTACACAGGCTTTTCAGCTTGATATAGTCCCACTTGTTCATTTTTTGCTTTTGTTTGCCCAGAGAGATATGTTCATGAAGAAGTTGCTCATGTTTATATCCAAGAGATTTTTGCCTAGGTTTTCTTCTAAGACTAAGGTTTTATGGTTTCATGACTTGCATTTAGGTCTTTGATCCATTTCAAATTTACTGTTGTACATGGGGTTAGACAATAATCCAGTTTCATTCTCTTACATGTAGCTGTCCAGTTTTGCCAACACCAGCTGTTGAAGAGGCTGTCATCTTCCCATTGTATATCCATGGCTCTTTTATCATATATTTATTGATCATATATGTTTGGGTTAATATCTGGACTCTCTATTCTGTTCCACTGGTCTGTGGGTCTGTTCTTGTGCCAGTACCAAATTGTCTTGATTACTGTGGCTTTGTAGTAGAGCTTGAAGTTGGGGAGCATAATTCCCCCTGCTTTATTCTTCCTTCTCTGGATTGCTTTGGCTATTCAGGGTCTTTTGTGGTTCCATATGAATTTTAGAACTATTTGTTCCAGTTCATTAAGAATGCTGTTGGTATTTTGATAGGGATTACATTGAATCTATAGATTGCTTTGGGCAATATGGCCATTTTGACAATATTAATTCTTCCTAGCCAAGAGCATGGGATGAGTTTCCATTTGTTAGTGTCCTCTTTAATTTCTCTTAAGAGTGTCTTGTAGTTTTCAGGGTATAGGTCTTTCACTTCCTTGGTTAGGTTTATTCCTAGATATTTTATTCTTTTTGATGCAATTGTGAGTGGAATTGTTTTCCTCATTTCTCTTTCTGCTAGTTCATTGTTAGTGTATAGGAATGCAACAGATTTCTGTGTACTAATTCTGTATCCTGCAACTTTGCTGAATTCAGATATTAGTTCTAGTGGTTTTGGAGTGGAGTCTTTAGGGATTTTTACATACAATATCATATCATCTGCAAATAGTGACAGTTTGACTTCTTCTTACCAATCTGGATGCATTGTATTTCTTGGTTTTGTCTGATTGCCGTGGTTAGGACCTCCAGTACTATGTTGAATAACAGTGGGGAGAGTGGGCATCCCTGTTTTGTTCCCGATTTTAGATGAAAAACTTTCAGCTTCTCGCTGTTAAGTATGATGTTGGCTGTGGGTTTGTCATATATGGCCTTCATTATGTTGGGGCACTTGCCCTCTGTACCCATTTTGTTGAGAGTTTTTATCATGAATGGATGTTGAATTTTGTCGAATGGTTTTTCATCATCTGTGGAGATGATCATGAGGTTTTGTCTTTCTTTTTGTTGATGTGGTGGATGATGTTGATGGATTTTCGAATGTTGTACCATCCTTGCATCCCTGGGATGAATCCCACTTGATCATGGTGTATGATCCTCTTGATGTATTTTTGAATTCAGTTTGCTAATATTTTGTTGAGTATTTTTGCATCTACGTTCATCAGGGATATTGGTCTGTAATTTTCTTTTTTTGTGGGGTCTTTGCCTGGTTTTTGTATTAGAGTGATGCTGGCTTCATAGAATGAGTTTAGAAGTATTCCCTCCTCTTCTGTTTTTTGGAAAACTTTAAGGAGAATGGGTATTATTTCTTCTCTATATGTCTGATAAAATTCAGCGGTGAATCCCTTTGGCCCGGGAATTTTGTTCTTGGGTAGTGTTTTATTACCGATTCAATTTCGTTGCTGGTATTTGGTCTGTTTAGATTTTCTGTTTCTTCCTTGGTCAGCCTTGGAAGGCTGTATGTTTCTAGGAAGTTGTCCATTTCTTCTAGGGTATCCAGTTTGTTCGCATATAGATTTTCATAGTATTCTCTAATAATTCTTTGTATCTGTGGGGTCCGTCATGATTTTTCCTTTCTCATTTATGATTGTGTTTATGTGTGTAGATTCTCTGCAAATGCACTTTTATAAAAAGACTTATAGGAAATTCAGGAAAACATTAATTATGGTTTTAACTGTGTGATAGGAATTATGAATTAGTAAATCTTTCAAAATGCGTTTCTGTAGTACCTGAATTTTCCACAAGTAGACATTATGTTTATAATTAGAAAAATCAAGCTTAAGAAATTTTGTGACAGTGTAATTCCTGATTCTCTACAGGAAAATCCTCTTCATCTCGCTCCCTCCCAGACTACGAGTGGGACCTCCTGCTCGTCTGATGACTCCTTTGGGTTAATTTTGGATCTTCAGGTTAGAGTTATTTTTCTTTTGGATTTTGAGTACTTAGTTTCCTCCCTCTTAAGAAACCATCCACATGGTAGACTATTGAGTGTGGTCCCTTTCTTGGGTGAAGGGATCCTCAGGTAAACTATCCCATTCCACCTTTACTCGGTGACACCCAGCAGCTTCATGCTTTACTGAAGGTACCCAGTAATAGGACCTTTGGGGATATCCTGAGTGCCTCAAAAGTCCCTTGAGGTTTGGGGATGTCAGTGGGCTGTCTAGTAGTCCTCAGCTTTCAGACGGTTGGCTATGCCTCTATTACCTGGCTTTCTACTTTGAAGACTTTACTGACAAGACAGCCTACAAGAATGTTTACATGAAATTCCCTGGGCCTCCTGGTTACATTAAGGATAGGGGAGTTAAGGATTAAAAATCAGTGGCTCTCACAGACCTTGGAGCATTATGGGGACTCAAGAAATACATCATGAAGGAAGGAATACTGAGGGAGATAAAAGTAGAGTTTAATAAAAGATTTTATAAGCAAGAGGATAAATACTGATTTTCAGAGAATAGGTAGTAGGTGGGGAAACTTATAAGGAGGTAGAGAAATCATTCTGAGGTAGGGAAAGTTTAGGAAAAGTACCCTGTCTTAGGACAAATATTCAGGATTGATAAGGTAAATTAAGAGGGCAATGTAGGGTGATATGTAAATGGATGAGATACTTGATATCAACTCTTCGATAAGTAAAATTGTAAACTGTTTCTTCCAAGGGTCCAAAGAAGTATAGTTACTTATGGCCTAGACCTTCTACAGCTGACTAGCAGATTGAATAATGCCCACTTAAAGATATCAAATCCTAATCTGTGGGATTATGTTACTTTATTTGGAAAGGGGGTCTGCAGATTTGACTAAACTAGGGATTCTGAGATACAACGATTACCCTGGATTATTCAGTGGGTCTCACATACCATCCCAAGTGTCTTTATATGACAGAGGCAGAGGGAGGTTGCACACAGACACATAGAGGTTAAGGCATCCAGAGAAGAGGAGGTCGTGTGATCATGGAGGCAAAGATTGGAGTCATGCCACCACAATCCAAGAAAATGCTTGGAGCCACTAGGAGATGGAAGAGGCAGGGATGGATACTTCCCTAGAGCCTTTGGAGGGAATGTGGTCCGGCTGATACATTGATTTCAGGCATCTGGTCTGCAGAACTGCGAGGGAATAATTCATGTTGTTTTAGGCCAATGACAATTAGTTTAATTTAATATATTTGTGGTGATTTGTTGCTGCAGCCTAGGAAACGAATACATATAATAACTTACGTAATCCTCACGACTGGTTGGAGAGAAACGTGGTTGTAAATGTGCTTGTAATATGGTGAAAGGTAAAATCAATTTTGAAGAGCAGGTAAGCAGTGGTGGTAGGTGTCTAAGAGTACAGTGATGGTGACATTAGCTCTTGTGAGAGAATTGTATTGAATGGAGGGGAAAAGAAGAGGGAAAGGGTTTCCTTCCTGAACATCCCAATCTATCTTTTAGTGGAAACATTAAATCTGAACACTTAGATGAGATGAAGGTGTTCTAGTTACAATTCTTGGTGAGAACCGGAGTCAGATACTCTGTGGGGTTATTTACGCAAATCCTGGATGATTCTTCAAAATTTCATGGTTGGGTAAATAGAATTTATGCTATAGTTTATCAACAGGAGAACCAGTGGAAGTAAAGTTAACGGGCTCATTTTCCTGGACCTGAAGAACAGTTGTTTTTAAGGAAATGGTTTAAATTGCTAGTTTGAAAACAAAACAAAACAAAACAAAACAACTGCTGTTTCAAAACCCAACCTAGATGCACTCCAAAGCATTCTTTCCTCAAAACTACCTTGTGGATGCCAGGCCTAGAAAATTTACATTTGATGGACAAATAGGAAAGTTTTTCATGCTACACAAAGGCAACATTATAATCTAGCAGTCAGACCTTAGTTGCATTGATGCATGGAGGTGTGGGACAGATGAAGATAATTCAGGGAACCCAGCGGCAGCCGCAGTCTCAGGGAACCCTCCCCCAGTTTGCTGAAATCCCAAACCCTTATCACAAAAGCAAGAGAAATTTGATAACAGCCTGGCAATGCTGACCAGACTTACTCTTGCTAGAGCAAGAAAGTGATATTCAGAGATTGATATACTCTTAAACTAATCAAAAGAGAAATGGAAAGGTTTCCTTTTCAGAGGCTCGAGTCACACTGAATTTGGTCAGATAGTGTGAGGGGCCCAGTCAAATCACATACTTGTTCTAGTATGTAAAATAAATGGAAAGAAAGGAAAAGATAGAAAAGAATGGGGTATTTATTTACTAAAAGGACGAAGGAAATCAATCCTCTTTGAGTATAAAAAGCGGCAGGAGGATTCTTTGCTAGATATTTGAACGTGTGGACAGAGGATTATTTCTAGAGGACCGTAGGGAATATTTGCCATGTCAGGTGATGTAGGTAATAGAATTCTGTCACATCAATTATCACCAAAAAGTGGGTTAAAAATTGATGTTTGTTTACAAAAGTAATACCCATTATTATTCTTTAAAAAATATAACAGAAGCTGTAATAAAGGCATATGATGAGGGTGACATTCTCATGGATGTCTGTTCTTTGGAGTCAGCCACAGGGGGCAGCTTGGCATACAGAATTAGAGCTGATGACCTTGTAGATGTTATCCAGTCCAATTCTCTTATTTTATAGTGCAGAACAATGATCCGGAACAAAACTATTGAATTGTTGAAGTTTGTGCAGAAAATTAGGAAAAGATCTTGGTCTGTTCTCATGTCGCCTAAAGATACTTTCATTCACCTGATTTTTCTTTCGGGCCACCAGGGACACACTTTCTAGATATTCTGGATGTCCTACTAGCTTGACTCAAGACTAAGGAGGAATAGCTGAGGACAGCCAGGGAAAGCTGCCTAAGGTAATCAAATGAAGAGGAAGGTTATGATCAAATCGCCAGTCTCGTTAAATCAAAGAGGGCTCCATTCTTTTTTTAAGCTTCCAGAAAATCATGATAACAACAGAGTATTTACCAATCCCTAGGACTTTCTTTGTTTAGCACACGAGTATATTTTTAGCTTTCTCTAAGAAATCAGCCTCTAGTTTTTGAATCATTTTGCCCAGTTTCTACATCCTACTAATTTATTCTCTGCAACAATCCCCCGCCCTACCCATGGCTACTTATTTTATGGCAGATAACATGAAAGGACTTTTTGAATTTTCTCTGAGAGATCTGAAATTTCACTGAATGTTGATGTTTTTTCCTGAAAAAGAGTCCTATTTATCTTACAAAAAACCGTATTTAATATTTAACCTTCTTTAGGGAGATTGTTTTCAGTACTATGAAAATCCCAGCAAAATGATTAAAATCATTTTACATAATCTTAACCGGTATTAACAGCCATTGTTTTTCCATTTTTTTTCATGATCTTATCCTTTCTCAGTCTTTCAAAATAGAGTAGTAAGTAGGGTGAACAGAAATATGGTCAAGATAGCTTTTCTCCCCACATGCTGCTTAGGTCAGTTTAAAAAATGTCCTGAGATATGTATATGAATTATACCATAAGCAAATGTATATTCATATTATATGTATATATATTTATATATGTACATAGCTATAGAATTCACACATTTTTGAATAGGAAAGGAGTTTGGACTTTGAGCTTTCCTTGTAAATTTGGAATCAAATGTTGACTCTTTTGCTTGCTGTGTGATCTTGGCCAAGTCACTTAGCTTCTGAACCTTACTTTCCTCATGTATAAAATGAATATAATAATGACTATCTTGAGGTGATGTCACCAGGATTAAATATTATAAAGAAATAAAGGCCCATGTCAAACAAAGTCTGATGTCTAGTAAGTGTCAGTAAGTAGTGGTTATTATTATTTTCTCACACATCACATGTTTAAAGGACTAAATAATATTGCCTGAAAATATCCAGGCACAATTTCTGTACCAATTTCTGCCTTTTAGAAAATGCTACTTCTTTGGATATCATTTGCAAACTGTAGCTTTATTCAGTCTTTTCCAAAATTGCATGTTCTCCTCTGCTCCATTTCTACCAGCAGACCCAGTGTCGTGCCTTTCTGGCTCTCCTCCTTGTTCCTGCCTTGTTTCAGACTGGATCATAACACGTTCTGGAACCATTCCAGGCACTCTGCCCTCTTTGCAATAGCCTTAGAATCGACTTACCTCACAACTGGCTGTCACTTGTTACATTTTTATCAGTTGACCAAAAAAATGATTAGTTGAACGTAGATTAGGTTGTCATGCCTCGGGAGTGCCTGAAGTTCAGAACTTTTTACTGGACACTTTCTCTTGTCGCTTCGCGCTAAGAGGAACATGTCAACAGTGAAACTTATCTGGAAGCTGAATATGATGTTCCTGGTTGATGGAGGTGTCACGTTGTATGGAAGCCAGTAGTGTTGTTTGGTAGAACTGTGCCAAAAACACATTGGGTTCACTATAGCTGTCCAGCTCTTCGCATATCAGTATGTCATTTGCTAGCATGCTAAAAATATAGCAAGAGGCCAAGATTATTTTTAGTTAGAAAAGCTTCATTTACTTCTTATAAGCTGAATAGATCTTTAATGAATAACTTCTTTAATTTAGCCTTGTTTTTAACATATGAAAAGGGAATAAATATTCAGTGATTTGAATGATGGGTTCTCTGTAACAATGATATTTAAATGCTTTTACCAGGAGCATAAATCGACTGTAATGTTTCTTTTGACAACCACAAATGTTTTCTATAAAGTGAGAGTAATCTTTTTTAAGCTAAATGTAAAAGCACAAACAGGGAGAACTTTCATTTTTAACTTTTGATACTTAGAAGCGTGTCTTCATTCAGCTTGCTCATGAAGATGTTTCTCTTAAATTTACACGGATAAATATCTCTTCTAAATTAGCATAGTTTTATGATTAATTTTGAAAGAAAATCCTAAGTTGTAGTCACTGGCATGAAATGATTCTTGGAGCAGGAAACTGGAATTTGTTTTTCTGTAGCACTAACATTGTTTATTTGCCCTCTGATACTGAATGTCATATTCTCAGTAATCTGAAGTGATGCATAACTTACAAAATGCTTCAGTTCTATTATTATTTTATTTATTTATCTTTTTTTACAATTTATTTTAGTATCATTAACCTACAATTACATGAGCAATATTGTGATGATTAAAGTACCCCCTTCATCAGGTCCCCCCCACCAACCCTATTACAGTCACTGTCCATCAGCGTAGTGAGATGAGAATCACTACTTGTCTTCTCTGAGCTGTACAGTCCCCCCCGTGCCCCCCCACCCTATGTCTGCCAATCGTAATGCCCCTTTTACCCTCTTATCCCTCCCTTCCCGCCCTTCTTCCCCAGTCCCTTTCCCTTTGGAAACTATTAGTCCGTTCTTGGGTTCTGTGAGTCTGCGGCTGTTTTGTTCCTTCAGTTTTGCAACAACATGGATGGAGCTGGAGGGTATTATGCTCAGTGAAATAAGCCAGGCTGAGAAAGACAAGTACCAAATGATCTCACTCAAGTGTGGAGTATAAGAACAAAGAACAAAACAAAACAATTCTATTATTATAACGCTAAATGTGATAGACTATATACAGTAATATGAGCCCACTGATACTGAATTTCCTGAAACGAACTGAAATTTGGGCGAGAGATATGCCTGTGGTGGGTTATCCTGCCCTGAAACTGGGGACCAAAAAGGTGGTCCATTCGTCTGAATGAGGCTTTGAGTTCCCACTCGTGTAATGAACTACTTTTCCCCCCATCAAAATTTCCCAGAAAAAAATATGTGACCAGAAAAAGAATATTTTTTTTTTTTTGATTTTTAATGATTTTTTTAATTGTGGAAAAATATACATAAAATGTACCCTTTTAACCATTTTGAAGTGTATAGTTCAATGAATTAAGTATATTCATATTTCTTTTTTTTTTTTTTTTTTTTAATAATTTATTTTATTTTAGTATCATTAACCTATAATTACATGGGCAATACCGTGATGATTGAACTCCCCCCATCACCAGGTCCCCCCCA
>JAQQAC010008864.1:15809041-15865774 GCA_029783875.1 Phataginus tricuspis
TGTTCCACTGGTCTGTGGGTCTGTTTTTGTGCCAGTACCAAATTGTCTTGATTACTGTGGCTTTGTAGTAGAGCTTGAAGTCAGGGAGCGTAATTCCCCCTGTTTGATTCCTCCTTCTCAGGATTGTTTTGGCTATTCGGGGTCTTTTCTGGTTCCATATGAATTTTAGAATTATTTGTTCCAGTTCATTGAAGAAAGCTGTTGGTATTTTAATAGGGATTGCATTGAATCTGTAGATTGCTTTAGGTAGTATTGCCATTTTGACAATATTGATTCTTCCTAGCCAAGAGCATGGGATGCATTTCCATTTGTTAGTGTCTTCCTTAATTTCTCCTAGGAGTGTCTTGTAGTTTTCAGAGTACAGGTCTTTCACTTCCTTCGTTAGGTTTATTCCTAGGTATTTTATTCTTTTAGGTGCAATTGTGAATGGAATTGTTTTTCTGATTTCTCAGAAAAAGAATATTTTTATGTAATTTCTTATAATAAATTAAGATAACAATGGCCTATTTCCCATATTAGTGGCCCTTGAAGTAGATCATTACATAGCAAAAAAAACCCCAAAAACCCTAATCTGTGACTTCATCAGAACTGACAGTGTGGTTACTGTTTTCTTTTTAAATGTTCTAAAGGACTATTTCTCAAAAACCTTTTTTTGTCATTTCAAACTTGTGGTATTTTCCTGTGTTAGTAGGTTTCAGACAGAAAAATCAGAAGCCTTTCTGGATATTCCAACAGGAAGGGGTTTGATCTTGAAATTATAGGCGTAACTATTGTTAGGTCTGAGGAGCGAGGGCCAGCGGAGCCAGCCTGCTGGTCTCAGTAGCCAATAGACCTAGAGGGGATTTCACCTGGAAGGTGTTCTGGATCTTAAGAATCTACAAGAGGGGCTGCTAATGTGTCTGTTGCCTGAAGCACCCGGAGTGGGTACTCTGGAAGCCCTTAGCCACAGACTCTCATGTCTACCTGTGCATATTTCTTTAACTGTAGTCAGGAAAGAATGCTTGCCTTTTTCTTCCTTGCTACTTTCTGCATCTTAATGCTTGATTGCCATTTTCAGACTGACCTGGAACCATCCAGTAAAAGGGAATCTGGGAAATGGAGTTTCAGTTTCTTCTTCTTTGAAGCAGACTAAAAGATAAAATGCTGTTTAAATCAGCTGGGGCTGCTATAACAAAATAGCATAGATTTGGCTACTTACCCAACAAACATTTATTTATCACAGTTTTGGAAGCTTAGAAGTTCGAGACTAAGGTGCCTGAAGATCTGATGTCTGGTGAGGGAGTTCTTCCAGGTTCACAGATCACCTTCATGCTGTGTCCTCACTTGGCAGTGACAGAGATCTCATGACTTTTGCTCTTTCCATAAGGGCATTGTCCCTTCATAGAGCCCCACCCTCATGACCTAATCTAACCCTAATTATTTCCCAAAGCTCTATCTCCAAATACCATCCTATTGGAGATTAGGGTTTCAACATGTAAAGTTTGGGTAAATGCAAATGCTCAGAACATAGCAAAAGGGAACAGGAATGATGCCAAGTTGAACACAAGTCTGACATGATGCACCTTTTGTAAGTTCAGTACCCATATATGCCCTTCTACCCATATAACTTCAAAAACAACCACCACCAACGTCATGCTCTCACACACATGGTGTGACTCTACTGTATATAGTCATATATGTGTATGACCATGTACAGCTCACCCTTTCCCCAAAAGGGTAGACACAAAGTTCCATAAATCTCTCTTTCTCTGGGTGATGTCAGTTCTGTTTTTCTAAGTTAGCTCCAATTCTCCTTTGATATCTTTTAATTTATAGACTGAGCTATAAGGTTAATCTCAACTAGAACATGTTATATTAGATAGAAGAGGAAAGTTGGAAAACAAATAGGTTGATATTTACAAATATGTATTTCATAAAACAAAAAACTGAATAGGCTTAGCTTCTACATACCTCATTTTTGCAGGTGAGTAAGAGGCCATAGTGGGTATTTATAATTTCCTTCTCTCACTGCCCATTCCATTTGCCCTCAGTAAGTACTTTGTGGGTGATGGTTCTTTATCTGATGTGAGAATTCAAAACTTTGTTTTTGAAGGTCTGAAGTTATATAATGGGCCTGCATTTTTGGGTTGCTCCCCTCCTATTTGAACCTTTCCCATTGGACATATGAGTCCTACGAGGCAACTGGGAAGCTCTCTTGAATCCTCATTACCTTCTTTATATAGCAGCAATTCTATTTCTCCTTGATAATCCAGACTCACTACAGATATTACGGAAAACCATTCTTTGCTTATTGTCTTAGTGGCATGAAGAGTTCAATGATAGGGGTTAAACATCAAGTTCAGTGGAATCATTCCAGTAGTAGGAGCATTTATTCTTCAGGAATATGTAAACCTGTAGAGCCAAAAGATGGGAAATGGGAAGAAAAGCTTTAGTGATTGGGTCTCTAAGGACAACAGTGAGAGGAACCACAACCACTCCCATTCCCAGTTCTTGGTTTCTCTTTTTTTAATTATAATTTTAATTTTTTTATTAAAGTATCATTGATGTACAATCTTATGAAATTGTCACATGAACAACATTGTGGTTTCAACATTCACCGGTATTATCAAGTCGTCACCCCCATGACCGTCACTCTATCAGCATAGTTAGACGCTGCAGGGTCATTACTTGTCTTCTCCTTGCTGTACTACCCTCCCCCTGACTTACCAGTACTGGGATCGCTAATTATACTGCCCCTTAGTCCCCTTCTCTCTCCTTCACCACCCACCCTCCACAACCCCTTCCCTTTGGTAACCACTAGTCCTTCTTGGAGTCTGTGAATCTGCTGCTGTTCTGTTCCTTCAGTTATGCTTTGTTGTTATACTCCACACTTGAGTGATATCATTTGGTATTTGTCTTTCTCAGCCTGGCTTATTTCACAGACCATAATACCCTCTAACTCCATCCAAGTTGTTGCAGATGATACGATTTGTTTTCTTTTTACAGCTGAATAATATTCCATTGTGTATATGTACCACATCTTTATCCATTCACCTGTTGATGGACACTTAAGTTGCTTCCAAATATTGTAATATTGTAAATAGTGCTGTGATAAACATAGGGCTGCATATGTCTTTTTGAGTCAGGAATCTTGTATTCTTTGGATAATTTCCTAGGACTGGAATTCCTGGGTCAAATGGTATTTCTATTTTTACTTTTTTGAGGAACATCCATATTGCTTTCCACAATGGTTGAACCAATTTATATTCCCACCAACAGTGGAGGAGGGTTCCCCTTTCTCCACATTCTTCTAAGAGTTTTATGGTTTCATGACTTACAATCAGTCTTTGATCCATTTCAAGTTTACTTTTGTGTATGGGGTTAGACAGTAGTCCAGTTTCATTCTCTTACATGTAGCTGTCCAGTTTTGCCAATACCAGTTGTTGAAGAGGCTGTCATTTCCCCATTGTATATCCTTTATCATATATTAATTGACCATATATGCTTGTGTTTATATCTGAGCTTTCTATTCTGTTCCGTTGATCTATGGGTCTGTTCTTGTGCCAGTACCAAATTGTCTTGATTACTGTGGCTTTGTAGTAGAGCTTGAAGTTGGGGAGTGTAATCCCCCAAACTTTATTCTTCCTTCTCAGGTTTGCTTTGTCTATTCTGGGTCTTTTGAGGTTCCACATAAATTTTAGAACTATTTGCTATAGTTTGTTGAAGAATGCTGTTAGAGCATTTTTGATAGAGATTGCATTGAATCTGTAAATTGCTTTAGGCAGGATGGCTGTTTTGATAATATTAATTCTTCCTATTCATTAGCATGGGATGTATTTCCACTTATTGGTGTCTTCTTTAATTTCTCTCATGAGTATCTTGTAGTTTTGAGAGTATAGGTGTTTCCCCTCCTTGATTAGGTTTATTCCTAGGTATTTTATTCTTTTTGATGCAATTGTAAATGGAGTTTTTTTCCTGATTTCTCTTTCTGCTAGTTCATTGTTACTATATAGGAATGCAACACATTTCTGTGTATTAATTTTGTATCCTACAACTTGACTGAATTCATTTATTAGTTCTAGTAGTTTTTGGTGGATTCTTTGGGTTTTTTTTTATGTACAATATCATGTAATATGCAAACAGTTACAGTTTAAATTCTTCCTTACCAATCAGGATGACTTTTATTTTTTTTTGTGTTGCCTGATTCTTGTGGCTAGGACCTCCAGAACTATGTTGAATAACAGTAGTGAGAGTGGGTTCCTGATCTTAGAAGAAAAGCTTTCAGCTTTTCACTGTTAAGTATAATGTTGAATGTGGGTTTGTTGTATATGGTCTTTATTATGTTAGGGTACTTGCCCTCTATACCCATTTCATTGAGAGTTTTTATCATGAATGGATGTTGAATTTTGTCAAATGCTTTCTCAGCATCTATGTAGATGATCATGTGGTTTTTGTCCTTCTTTTTGTTGATGTGGTGGATGATGTTGATTGATTTTCAAATATTGTACCATCCTAGCACCCCTGGAGTAAATCCTACTTGGTCATGATGTATTGATAGATATTTTTGATGTATTTTTGAATTCAGTTTGCTAATTTTTTTTTTGGTATCATTAATGTACAATTACATGAGCAACATTATGGTTACTAGACTCCCCCCATTATCAAGTCTCCCCACCAACCCCATTACAGTCACTGTCCATCAGCGTAGTGAGACACTATAGAATCACTACTTGTCTTCTCTGTGTTATACTGCCTTCATGTGCCCCCCCTACATTATATGTGCTAATCATAATGCCCCTTTTTCCCCTTATCCCTCCCTTCCCACCCTTTCTCCCTTGTCCCTTTACCTTTGGTAAGTGTTAGTCAATTCTTGGGTTTGTGAGTCTGCTGCTATTTTGTTCCTTCAGTTTTTTTCTTTGTTCTTATATTCCACAGATGAGTGAAATCACTTGATACTTGTCTTTCTCCACCTGGCTTATTTCACTGAGCATAATACCCTCTAGCTCCATCCATGTTCTTGCAAATGGCAGGATTTTTTTTCTTCTATGGTTGAATAATATTGCATTATGTAAATGTACCACATCTTCTTTATCCATTCATCTATTGTGGACACCTAGGTTGCTTCCATTTCTTGGCTATTGTAAATAGTGCTGTGATAAACATAGGGGTGCATCTGGCTTTTTCAAACTGGGCTGCTGCATTCTTAGGGTAAATTTCTAGGAGTGGAATTCCTGGGTTAAATGGTATTTCTATGTTGAGTTTTTTGAGGAACCTCCATACTGCTTTCCACAATGGTTGTACTAATTTACATTCCCACCAGCAGTGTAGGAGGGTTCCCCTTTCTCCACATCCTTGCCAACATTTGTGGTTGTTTTTGTTTTGGATGTTGGCCATCCTCACTGATGTGAGGTGATATCTCATTGTGGTTTTAATTTGCATTTCTCTAATGATTAGTGATGTGGGGTATCTTTTCATGTACCTGTTGGCCATCTGAATTTCTTATTTGGAGAAGTGTCTGTTCAGATCCCTGCCAGTTTTTAATGGGTTATTTGCTTTTTGTTTGTTGAGGTGCATGAGCTCTTTATATATTTTGCATGTCAACCCTTTATTGGGTATGTATTTATGAATATATTCTCTCATAATGTAGGATGCCTTTTTGTTCTATTGATGGTGTCCTTTTCTGTACAGAAGCTTTTCAGCTTGATATAGTCCCACTTGTTCATTTTTGCTTTTGTTTCCTTTCAGTTTGCTAATATTTTGTTGAGGATTTTTTGCATCTATGTTCATCAGGGATAGTGGTCTGTAATTTTTTTTTTTGTGGTGTCTTTGTCTAGTTTTGGTGTTACAGTGATGCTGGCTTCATAGAATGAGTTTGGAAGTCCTCCCTTCTCTTCTACTTTTTTTGGAAAACTTTAAGGAGGATGGGTATTAGCTCTTTAAATGTTTGATAAAATTTAGCCATGAAGCCATCTGGTACAGGGATTTTATTCTTAGGTAGTTTTTTGATTACCAATTCAATTTTGTTGCTGTTAATTGGTCTGTTTAGATTTTCTGTTTCTTCCTGGTTCAGCCTTGGAAGAAGGTTTAAAAATACTTCTTTAAAATACTTCTAATATTTTTCTAGAAAGTTTTCTATTTTTTCCAGACTATCTAGTTTCTTAGTACATAATTTTTCATAGTATTTTTAAATAATTCTTTGTATATCTGTGGTGTCCATAGTGATTTTTAATTTTTAGTTTCTCAGTCTGTTTATGTGTGTACATTCTTTTTTTCCTGATGAATCTGGCTGGGGGTTTATCTATTTTGTATTTTCTCAAAGAACCAGCTCCTGGTTTCACTGATTCTTTCTATTTTATTCTTCTCAATTTTATTTACTCTGATCTTTGTTATGTCCCTCCTACTCACTTTGGGCATCATTTATTCTTCTTTTTCTAGTTTCATTAATTGTGAGTTTAAACTGTTCATTTGGTATTATTCTTGTTTCTTGATATAAGCCTGTATTGCTATACACTATTTTCTTAGAACTGCCTTCACTATATCCCACAGCTTTTGTGCTGTTGAGTTATTGTTTTCATTTGTCTCCATGTATTTCTTGATCCCTGTTTTTATTTGGTCATTGATCCATTGATTATTTAGGAGCATGTAGTTAAGCTTCCATGTGTTTGTGGGCTTTTTTGTTTTCTTCATATAATTTATTTCTATTTCATACCTTTGTAGTCTGAGAAGCTGGTTGACACAATTTCAGTCTTTTTGAATTTATTAAGGCTCTTTTTTTGGCCTATTATATGATCTATTCTGGAAAATGTTCCATGTGCACTTGAAAAGATGTGTATCCTACTGCTTTTGAGTGGAGTTTTCTGTAGATGTCTGTTAGGGCCATCTGTTCTAATGCGTTATTCAGTGCCTCTGTCTCCTTACTTATTTTCTGTCTGGTTGATCTGTCTTTTGGTGTGAGTTGTGTGTTCAAGTTTCCTAAGATGAACGCTTTGCATTCTGTTTCCCCCTTTAATTCTGTTAGTATTTGTTTCATGTATTAAGGTGCACCTATATTGAGTACATAGATATTTATAATGGTTATATCCTCTTGTTGGACTGACCCCTTTATTATTATGTATTGTCCTTCTTTGCTTTGAAATCTATTTTGTCTGATATAAGTACTGGTACTCCTGCTTTTCTTCTCCATATCAGTTCCATGAAATATCTTTTTCCATCCCTTCACTTTTAGTCTGTGTATGTCTTTGGTTTGAAGTGAGTCTCTTCACTCAAACAGTAAGCAGCGTATAGATGGGTCTTACTTTTTTATCCATTCTGTAACTCTATATCTTTTGATTGGTGCATTCAGTCCATTTACATTTAGGGTAATTATTGATAAGTATGTACTTATTGCCATTTCAGGCTTTAGATTTGTGGTTCAAGGGCAGCTTCCTTAGTATCTAACTGTCTATCTTAACTCACTTATGCTATTTCAAACACAATCTAAATGTTCTTTTTTTATCTCCTTCTTCTTTTTTCTTCATTCTTCTTCTCAAATCTTTATATATTAGTTGTCATATTCTGTTCTTTTTGTGTATCCCTTGAGTAATTTTGTCAGTAGTTGATTCTGTTTTGTATTTGCTTAGTAATTAATTGGTTTATATCCTTTACTGCAGTTTTCTATGGTGACAGCTATTTAGCTTTAGGTGCTCTTCCATCTGGAGAGGTCCCTTTAAGATCCATTGCAAAGATGGTTTGTTAGTTGTGAATCCCATTAACTTTTGCTTATCTGGAAATTATTTGATTCCTGCTTCAAATTTAAATGATAATCTTGCGAGGTAGAGTATCCTTGGTTGGAGGCCATTCTGCTTCATTGCATTAAATATATCATGCCATTCTTCTGTGTTGTAAGGTTTCTGCTGAGAAGTCTGATGATAGTCTGGTGGGCTTTCCTTTATATTTGATCTTTTTTCTCTCAGGCTGCTTTCAATACTCTCCTTGTCCTGGTTCTGTGCCATTTTAATTATTATATGTCTTGGTGGTGTTTTCCTAGGGTTCTTTGTGTTGGGAGATCTCTGCACTTCCATGACCTGAGTGACTATTTCCTTCCCCAGATTGGGGAAGTTTTCAGCAATTATTTCCTCAAAGAGACTTTCTTTCTCTTTGTCTCTCTCTTCTTCTTCTGGAACCCCTATAAGGCAAATATCATTCTGTTTGGATTGGTCGCACAGTTCTCTTATTCTTTCATTCCTAGAGATCCTTTTTTCTCCCTGCCTCAGCTTTGTTTTCCTGTTCTCTAATTTCTATTTCAGTTGCCATCTTCTCTATCTCATCTAATCTACTTATAAATCCTCCCATTGTATGTTTCATGTCAGATACTGTATTTTTCAAAGTTTCTGTCTCTTTCTTGAAATCCTCTCCAAGATCTTGAATATTTTTCTTTAGCTCCATGAGGATGTTTATGATTGTTATTTTGAAACCTTTGTCAAGAAAAGTGGTGATAAGTTTTATTCAGCCCTCTTTGTGTTTTATTTTTCTTGCAGTTTTGCTTGGACCAATTTCTTTGCCACCTAATTTTTTTAGTGTTTCCTATGGAATAATAACTTCCTGTAGGCTGTACTCTCTAGTGCCCAGAAGCTCTAATCTCTGGAGCTGCTATCAGCCTGTATCAATGGTGGGGGTTGCAGGCGAGTAATGACTTCTGGGAGGAAAGAGCTCGGCTGGGAGGATTCTTGCCTTCCCTGCTTTAACACCTGTGTCCACTGCCAGGTCCTGTAGGCCATGTGTTCTTGGAGGAACCTCTGTGTTATGCCCCTGTAGTGGCCATGGGCCCCTGTAGCTGCCTCAGGCTGGGCTGGCATGACAGTGTGGGTAGCAGGTTAGCGTAGCAGGACTGGGGCCTGATGGGAGGAAAGAGCGGCAGGCTGTGTACCACACTGGGGGGCCTTGGGGCTTTGTTGCCAGCAAGAGGGATGGAGCATCTGAAGCTCCTGAGCATTCTCAACATGCTGTGCTGAGCGTGCCAGGATGGTTTTGTCTGCCTGCCCTTTTACCTGAGCAAAGAGCTCAGTGTAACTTTTGCCCCTTTGGCACCCCTCTCGCTGCTGGGAAGTCCTTCAAAGTGACCACATTATTTTTGTCCTGGGGTGCTGGTTGTGCATACCTGTTCTCCACAAGCAGTCCTGAGTATTCAGTCCTTTGCTTTCCAGCCCCACTAATCTCCAGAGCACCATGTAATGTGGGTTTGTGCTCCTGGAGCAGATCTTTAGGGCTGGGTGTTCCGTAATCCTGGGATTCTACTCCCTCCCCTCTCCATTTCTCTTCCTCCTGCCTGTGGGCTGGGGTGTGGGGAGGGCTTGGGTCCCACTGGATTATGGCTTTGCTACTTTACCCTTTTCTGTGAGGTTTTCTCTTTTTCACCATATATAGACAGTCTGTCTGCTGTCTTTGGGTCACTTTTTCAGGATTAGTTGTATTTACTGTATTTTTGTGTTTTATGTGATTTTGGGACTAGGTTTGTGCTACACTTCTCAGGCCGCCATCTTTTTCCCTCTCCAGTTTTTGGTTTCTTAATCCATGTCTCTAGCTGTGGGGAAAATAGCACAATATTGGTTGCTATTTCAAAACATCTACAAAATATTTTAGGACGGCACCTAGCTGAACAAGCAGTCATTAATTAGCACCCTAACTGGGTCTTCAGTAACGTGTTCGACTGTTTTATCAGGTAAGGAATGTTATACTGATATGGCATATAATAAGACCCATAAATTCCATGGGTCTGATCCTTTTCCTCATTCTTGGCTGGTAAATTTGTTCTTCTGTCAAAAGCAAAGTTTTAGAGGTATCATGACAGAGAATTAGGACTCCATTAACTTATGAGTACTTACAAAGCAGTACAGACAGGGAAGATATATCCATATCTATTGTGTTTATTCTTAGGAAATATTGCTTCCTCCTCCCTGGTAGGGTGGTCATCCTGGCTAACTGATCCTCTTGGGTATAGTGCAAGAAATGGGATCCACATCAGACTCAGCTGGTGGCGTGTCAGGTGTTAAGCTGTAATGGTAGCCAGAATAGTCTTGTTGAAGGGAAGACCATGTTTTGACCTGTGCATAGCCTCTATCCCTGATGCCTTGAATACTTTGTTCATGAGCCCATGGGTCAAGATAAAGTGGCCGAGGTAACAGAGTGGCTAATATGCATGAAAGTGTTATCTTCTTCATTTGCTTATTGGGAAAATTCTCTGCAGTTGAGGCCTTTTTGTGTGCACTTATTTGGGGCACAAATAATTTGAAAGTCTCACCCATTTCAGAAGTGTACCACTTCTTATTTAGATCCTCTTTCCATTTCCCATGGTGTAGAGCTGCATCTATTTCAAGAAAACATGAAAAAGTGAATGCATTAATTTATATACATCAATAATCCACTTTTGGAATTTTGATGAATTTTAGCAAATGTGTATACTGTCACCTACACAAAACCCCAAATATAGAATATTTTCTTCACCTAGAATTCCCTCTCTTTGCAGCCCAAACCTTCACTTATCCCTTTCACCAAACAAACACTGACTTACTTTCCATCACTGGAGATTGGTTTTGCTTGTTCTAGAATTTCATGTAAGTGGAAACGTGCAGTATATAGTCTTTAGTGTCTGGCTTCATTTCATTGCGTATTTATGAGATGCATCCATGTTGCCGTATGTGTCAGTAGTTGGTCCTCTTTCACTGCTGCGTAATACTCCACTGTATGAATATACCACAATTTGTTTACCCGTCACCATGATGTATATTCATGGGTAAGTCTTTCTGTAAACACGTGTTATTAATTCTCAGGGGCAAACACTTAGAGATGTTAAGTGATGTTACCCTTTAAGAAACTCTCAAGATGCTTTCCAAATGGTTGTAGAATGTTCTATTCCTACCTGCGATACATGAGAGTTTCCATTGCTTCATATTCTTGCTAATACTTTGTATTGTTAGAATTTTTAATTCTAGTATTTTCTAATTTCTCTTTAATTTGCATTTTTCTGTTGAGTAATAATATTCCAAATGCTTATTGACAGTTTATTTATTTTGGGGAAAACATTGGTTCAAAATATTTTGCCCATGTGTATTTTTTGTTATTTGTCTTATTATTGAGTTGGAAGATGTCTTTATATATTCTGAAAACAAGTCTTTTGTCAGATATGTGTGCTGTGAATATTTTCCCCTAACACGGATTAAGGTATTTACTAGTCTGTGGCTTACCCTTTTCTTTTTGTAAAGGAAGGTATCTTAAGGAGCAGTCATTTTTAATCTTGATCAAGTTCAAGTATCAATTTTTTTATGTTTATATTTTTTATATACTATATAAGAATAGTACACAAAAACAGTAAAAAATAGTACACCAAGGTCACAAAGATTTTCTATGTTTTATTCTAGAACTTTTATAGTTTAAACTTTTACACTTCGGTCTATGATATATTTCAACTCAATTTTTTATGTACAGTTTGAGGTAAGGGTTGAGGCTTTCTTGTACAGTGTCGTCTTCATATCTCATTTAAGTCTTTTCCATATTCATGTCTCTATTTGAAATACTCTATTTTTTCTCTAGTTTCTTGAGCACATGCATACATTTTAAATAACTCTTCTAATGTCCTTCTTTACAAATTCTATAATTTCATAATTTTGGGTCAGTTTTGATTGAATTATTTTCTTCTCTTTCTGAGTCTTATTTTCCTGCTCTTTCTGTGCTTGGAGGACAGATTTTGTGAATTTGACCTTGTTGGGTGCTGTACATTTTTATACTATAAATGATTTTTAGCTTCATTCTGGGACATTAAGTTACTTGGAAATAGATCGGCTCTTTCAGGTCTTGAGTTTAATCTTTATTAGGTGGGATCAGAGCAGCTAATTTTGCCATGCTGCTAAGGAAAACCCATTATGCATATTCTATCCAGTGCCCTATTTTCCACTTTGACTTGTGAGTGAAAGAACTATTCCTGGTCCTGTGAAAACATTGTGAGTTTTCCCCTTGAGTCCTCTTAGGTTGTTCTTTCTCCATCTTCAGAGAGAGTTTTGTCACAGATATGCACTGGTCAAGACTCAGCAAAAGACTCAAGGGAAAGGAGATCCCTTGAAGATTTTTGAATCTTTCTCTTTTTGGAACTCTCTCCACTCTGGCATTCTGACCAGCAAAATGTGGCCTTCTCCAAGGAGACCTTGGAAGGTTGTCAGATATTACAATACAGTGGCTCTGAAATGATACGAGTTGCTGGGAAGATGAAATGCTCTTGTGGGTATCCACAGTCAGTTTTTGAGCATCATTTCCTTATATTTGGAAGTATCTCTTATGTGGGTGAGAAAGTTGATGTCAGCTGACTAGTTCTCTCCTCTGGACATTGCTGGAGGTGTCTGTGAATCTGGTGCTCTTGGTGTCCTTTACCTCTGCTGCATGCTCACATGGCTTTGTTTGATGAACCTTTTCTTTAGTGATAATTTTGTAGCTCTCAGTCACATTCAGTCTTGCTAGTTGGGTTTCTAAAACTTTTTACTCACATATACTAAAAGTCACACGAGTCATTCCCATAAATGAGTAATTCAGTAATTATGTGTTGATTTTTTATCAGATTTATTTTCAAATATCAATTCCATTGTAAACATTGTGACTACAATTATTGTGAACTAAGAATTTTGGAACATATTCCTGACTTTAAAAAAGTCTTCACTGGGGCCTTCTACAGTATTTGTATGAGCGACTTTAGGAACTGGAATTACGGGCAGCATTATTTATTCGTTAATATTTTCTGGTTGCTCTTATCCTTTTTTACTTTGTAGTTATATTTCATTGTCTATAAAATTTAAATTTTTATGTAACAAAAACTATTAATCTTTCGTGTTCCTTTGCTCACTTCAATGCACATGAATGAATTAATCTTTATCCAAAGACCTGATAATCATTAAATGCTATATATTTTCTCCTAGATTGATGAATATTTATTTTACATTTGAACACATTTTGGATTGCTGTTCCATTTCCTCTATTTTCTTTATGAGTAAGCCAGATCCTTCCTCTGTGACTGCACTCACCCCATTCCCCATCCCTTGGCTAATCTATAACATGGATGGACCCATGACAGCCATGTTGGCATAATCTGATTCTTTGGTGATAGTTTATTGTAATACAGTGGCCAGCTGAATCAAGATGGTTTAATGAACATTATTTTCTGGGGAATTTACATCTGGGCTCTAAAATTTAAATTGAATGCAGGGGAGCCCCTTGAATGGATAAGATGCTGTAGGACGGGCATCTTTGTTCACCGTATCTCTGAGGTCTCCAGAGAGAGATGAATGGGTGCAGTTAATGCTCATCAAGAAGCAGAGGGGAGGGGAGGAGAAAGAGAATTTTCTTATTTTTTGATGTCTTCTACTTTTCTAGTTCCAAAGGTTCTCTAAAGCCAGACTATATTCCTGTCTTTGGGCATTAATGAAATGTACTGATGTCCTTATTAAGTTCTTTCTCCTTTTTTTCCTTTTTTTCTTGCTTAATCTAGCTAAATTTAGTTTATAATGTTTACAGTGCAGGAGTTCCAACTAATAAAATTTCAATTTTTTTTTTGTAGTGATGATTTCAGTATAAGCTGGCAGGTGTGTTATCCAACATCCATCCAAAGAATAGAAATGACATAACTATGTACCATCTTCTAGGAAGCATATGAAGGCAGTTTGCAAAAGAAGAATGCTAAGATCTAATCAGAGGCATATATCTGTCAGATCCTATAATTACTAAAAAAAAATTAGGCTTACCAGGTTAAAAAAGAAGATTCTGTATAGGGAGTGGAAGCATCAGTACTTTAAGCTGGAGGTGGAGATGAGATAGAAGCAAAAGGGAAGGGCGAGAGAAGGCTGGAAGAATTAGTAAAACGGGGTAAACCATGCCAAATCAGTCTAGGATGGATCGCAAGGATAAGGAGCTCAGCTAACTGTGTTTTAATTGAGCAGCTATGGATGTGCAAGGCCCAGGACATCTATCAGAGACCAAGGCAGACACCACCCTGTGTGGATGGAGGGTGAAGATATTAAATAATTAGTTGTCTAATTATTTACATCATTGTTTCTGTGATGAGTGCTATTTGGAGAACCATTAAGAGAAGGAAGTTGACTAAGTCTGGATGTCATTGAATGATTCTTGGGGGAACTTAAATAAAATGTCTTTGTATATATTTTCTAAGCCAGACCAGATGTTAAAGTGGCAGACTTGTTCCAGTGGGGCTGTGACTGAAAAAAAAATTTGCTATAATTACTCATAACAAAGAAGTGGCAAAAATGTAAGTGTATAGATTTAAATCTGGGTTATTTTATGCCTTCAACATTAATTTTCTTCTTGAAATAAGTGTTAGTCTTGTGACTTAAAATGCAGAGAATAACACACATTGTCTAGCTTTGTCAGAAGGAGGCAGTGAATGCGAAGAATTATCCTGCCAAAGAAATCTACCTGTCTATGTGGAAAAGCTTTCACTATCAAATAAACCAAATGCTGCTTATGTATTTCCTTACACCATTTCAGTAAGACTTGTTTTCTTTCTGCTACCCAATTCATATTACTCAGACTTTTCTCCAAACTTTCAGGCCCTGGGGAGAGAAAATAGGAGAACTAACTGGATTTTAAGCATGCCAGATCTTATGGAAAGTGCTGCCTTATCCGTAGAATTCCATTATTTTCCTCATCAATCTAGTCAGATCTAATTCTCCAACAGAGCAGAGCTTTTTCACCAAGGCCATGGATCTTTGGAGTGCCTAGGCTTCAACAGGTCAGTTGAAACCTAGAAATTGCATACATAATTGTGTGTTTTGGAGTAGGGATTGGACAAGAGAGGTGAGTCATAATATTTACCAGTTTTAAGAGAAAACAGTGAGTTAAAATTGTTTGGTAGCTCCATTCAAAAATCCTTCCTTGTCCCTGAAAACTTTCAAGTTGATCTCTCTTTGGAAGCAGTTTTAAAAGACTTAGTTTACTTAAACATAACTGGTTCACATGTTCCTTACTAGTCTGAGAAATGAATGTCTTCTCTTACAGATCAGATTGAAAGTTCCTAAAGTCATAGTCCTTTTATGCCTTTTTTATCTCCCTTTAGTTTCTGGCACAGGGCTTTAATATTAAAGGGTGATTAAAAATTCCTATTAACAAATAACATAATCATTGTTTCTTAAAGTTCTAAAAAAAATGAATTTTCTAGTGAAAATTCATTAACCATCATATTTTTCTACATTTCTATAATTTATAATTGGATTTTATAACTGCTCACAGGAATTTTTTTCATTGTAAAAATAACAAAAATATGTTTGGTTTAACGAATAATACACATTTAGTTGATTTTGCTATTACCTAATATCATTGGGTTATTTTGAAAAGGGATCTTGTAAATATCAAGTATTGCCTATTCTGCCTAATTTTTAACAATGTTATAGTTAGCAAATTAAGTAATATTGTTTAAGTACTCAGTCTAAGTAAGCAGAATAATAGTCCAATGATATCTACCTGCTAATCCTCAGATCTGTGAATAAATTGTGTATACATCATGAATAGATTATTAGCATAATTTCATGGCAAGGAGGAAAGAGATTGCAGAGAGAATTAAAGATGCTAATCAGCTGACTTTAGAATAAGTCCTGGATTTTTGGGGTGGGCCCAGTGTAATCCCAAAGGCCCTCCCTTAAATGTGGAAAAGGAAGGCAAAAGGATCAAAGTCAGTGATTCGTTTTGACAACCCTGCCTCTATGAAGATGGTGGGCGGGCCCGTGAGCCCAGGGGTGCGGGTAGCCTCTAGAAGCTCGCAAAGGCAAGAAAGCGGTTTCTCCCGAGAGCCCGAGTCGGCATGCAGCCCTGCAGATGCCTTGAGGTCAGCCCAGTGGGACCCATTTAGAATGTCTGGCCTCCAATAAATTTTTGTGCTTTTAAGCCTCTAAAGTTGTGGTAATTTGTTAAGGTAACAACAGGAAACTTAATACACACTAACAGTAGGAATAATAACTATACTACATTACTGTCCACATACTGTGCACAGAGTAATTGGTTAAATACATACATTTTCTTTGTTGTTCTCACACAACCCTATGGATTAGACTTTATAGCAGAAGGCAGAACAAAGTTTTGAATCAAGCTCTGTCTGACTCCAGAGCTGTGGTCTTCACCACTGCGCTATACAACCTCCTCTTTATAAATCACTGAATGAATGAATAATTGGGGTATGTAACACCAAGCCACGTACATACACAGCACATATGAAATGCTCAGGAAATGCTTATGAATCATTTATTATTAATCGTAAGTTGAATTTTTTATTAGAAGCCAACTCTTAATTTTCTAAAGAGCCGCATTTTGGTCAATAGAAATATTCAGGAGGTTGGAGTTATTCTACATCCCTGGGAAGAAGTGTCAGTGGCTGGAGCAACTTAGAACTTGGGTGTTTCTATTTTAGGGGTTCATTCCATCTATTGTTTGAGAGATACTTAAGCCTTTGAGAGTTCATATCTTATAATTTTGAGAATAAGAAGCTATATATGAGCCTCCTGCATACCCTGGTGAATCATCTTAATCTGTGTGCTTCCCTGAAGGTGTTCCAAACAGACATTTTTTATGGTGTGAGAAAGTGAAAGCATATTTGACCTAAGGCCATGATATAGATTCCCTCACGGTAAGCATCATATAAAACAACAAATCCATTTTTTCTTCAACTTTCCAAACTTGTTTTTTATCCATTTGCTTGAAATGTTTTCTCTCTTGCTCTATAAGTATATTATGTGTACTGCTTGGTTCTCCCTATGGTATTTGTTTTCCATTAACTTACTATTGATTTTCAGTTATATGTACACAGTACTGCATGAATATAAACTGCAAACACCAGACTGAAAGACGTTCTGAACCGTAACTGTTTTCTCTTGGTGACAGAGCACTACAACATGAATATTATCTGTGGCTTCTTTTAAAGTATTTAAGGCAGTTTTGACAAGGAGGGTCAAGCCTCGCCGAGTGGTGATGTATATAAATGATAGTGGGGAAAAAATTTGGCATCTAGGGATGAAGGATGTTCACATAGAAAGGACAGACTGGACTGGATAAAGATGAATTTTGAAAATATGGCATTACAGAAGATGAAGTAAAATACAAATCATAATGAAAAAAGGTACTAAAAGATGAGAGAAGTGGGCAGGACTGGTAAGGAAGAAAGACATTACAGGTCGAGATGACATCTAAAAGAGGATATAGTTTTGTTGACAAGTGAAATTTTAATAGTTATTGTAACTGAATATGGTGAGTAAAGCCTCTCACATTTTGAAATCACTCACAGTTTTATTGTTTTGCTTTAGAATCTCAAACACAGTAGAAGTACTTTGAAATAAGACTGATATATATATAAAATATAAAAATATATATATATTAGGCAAAATACTTAACTTCTTTATTAGTTATATTACCTTTAAAATGGAAGTAAATATTAACTCACAGAGTTATTGAATGGCTTTTCTACTAGTAAAGAAACTAGTAAAGTGCCTATGTAACTTCTATATTTTAAAAAAGTAATAGAAATAACAAATATCCATATTTATATTGAAGCTGATGGAAATGAAAAACAGTAAATATAACAGAAAAGATTATAAATAAAATGGATTGAAATAATTAAGCAAAAATCACGTTTCAATTGCTTTCAATTATTTCAAAGGTTTTGACTGAACTCCCCAATTCTTATTAAATGTATATATCCATTAATAAGACAGAAGAAATAAACAAGCCAAGGAGATTGATGGGTAGAGATAGATTTTTTAAACTGATGAGTTGTGAAAATGATCTTTAAAGATTGTAATGAGAGTCCTTGATATTATGATCTCATGTTTCAAGACTTTGTGAATGTATGATTGTGTTGAACTAAAACTGAAATTGACAATGAGTACTTTTCTAAAATTTCAAGATTTTATTCCACTTTCAGATGCTATTTTTGGAAATGGGGCTAAGTTATAAAAATAAGAATTTTTTTTGTCATAATATAAATATAAATTTATAAATGTTTACATAAGAGACCGGTATTACATGAAGAACATTTCGACAATATTCATCCACATGAGCAGGACGTCTTCTGTGAAGTTTGTTTCTAATTACGGCAAGAGAATAAAGAAAGGTGTATTTTTGGAGGAAAGATAAGCTGCCTGGTATGTCTTAGCTTTGTGTCTTCTTTCTTACATGTCATTTGTACAAATAAGAATATTTTCTCTTTGCCTTTCATTAGTTAATTATTTGAAATTCTGTTTTATTATTTTTAATCATGTTTAGTTTGAACAGTTCAAGATTCTAAACCAAGAAGCTTAGTTACTGAACATTTTATGTTGATCTTGTTTTTTCTCTTTCTATTACAAAGTTCTTCAATGTTTTACTCCTTTGGCCCGGTTGAGTTGGAGCTGAGTTGGGCTAAGTGAACAGTTATTGGAATATAATCGACAGAATGACATATTCTCGCTGAATGACTTCTTGGATTGTTAACTAATTTGTAAAACCTAATTTAAATTTTCCCTAGCTCAACTGCAAGCTTCAACCAAATTAAACATTCCCTATACAAATTGTCAAAAAAACAAAGTGTCTATTGAATGCCTGCTTCCTCATTCTCACCCTCTCCCAGGAACACTCTCCTGGACGGGACAACCACAGCCTCTCGATAAATGACTTTATATTGGTAGAGTGTTAAGGGCTCCTTCCGGACCATGGCTCAGTCTTGCAGTTCACCGTATTTCCTGACTGTGGAGGACAAGGGCTAGGCTTTCAAGCATCTTGGAAGGAAAAATGAATGCATTTCTTATAATTCAGTTATGTGATCAGGGCTCATATCTTTTAAAAGGAGATTACTCTGATACAGCTTCTCAATGTGGCCTCTCTTGAGGACTGATTCTTCCCCACTATTACATCAAAGAAGAGCATAGAGGAATTGGGGTGAGGTTTGTGTGCATGTCGGAGGGGTACATTGTTTTTATTTTTTTAAAGTTTTTTTATTAAGGTATCATTGACACACACTCTTATGAAGATTTCACAAGAAAAAAAATGTGGTTATTACCTTCACCCTTATTATCGAGTCCCCCCATATACCCTATTGCAGTCACTGTCCATCAGTGTAGTAAGATGCCAGAGTCCCTATTTGTCTTCTCTGAGCTACACTGTCTTCCCCGTGACCCCACACACACTGTGTGCACCAATCACGATACCCCGCAATCCCCTTCTCCCTCCCTCCCCACCCATTCTCCCCAACCCTTCCCTTTGGTAACCACTAGTTCCTTCCTGTAGTCTGTGAGTCTGCTGCTGTTTTGTTCCTTCAGTTTTTGCTTCATTGTTATACTCCACAAATGAGGGAAATCATTTGGTATTTGTCTTTCTCTGCCTGACTTATTTCACTGAGCATAATACCCTCTAGCTCCATCCATGTTGTTGCAAATGGTAGGATTTGTTTTCCTCTCATGACTGAATAATATTCCATTGTGTATATGCACCACGTCTTCTTTATCCATTCATCTACTGCTGGACACTTAGGTTGCTTCCGTTTCCTGGATATTGTAAATAGTGCTGCAATAAATAGGGGTGCATATGTCTTTTTGAATCTGAGAAGTTGTTTTCTTTGGGTAAATTTCTAGGAGTGGGATTCCTGGGTCAAATGGTATTTCTATTTTGAGTTTTTTGAGGAACCTCCATACTGCTTTCCACAATGGTTGAACTAATTTACATTCCCACCAGCAGTGTAGGAGGGTTCCCCTTTCTCTGCATCCTCACCAGCATTTGTTGTTCCTAGTCTTTTCTATGTTGGCCATTCTAACTGGTGTGAGGTGATATCTCATTGTGGCTTTAATCTGCATTTCCCTGATAATTAGTGATGTAGAGCATCTTCTCTTGTGCCCGTTGGCCATCTGAATTTCTTCTTTGGAGAAGTGTCTGTTCGTATCCTCTGCCCATTTTTTAATAGAGTTATTTGCTTTTTGGGGGTCGAGGCATGTGAGTTCTTTATATATTTTGGATGTTAACCCCTTGTCAGATATGTCATTTACAAATATATTTTCCCACACTGTAGAATGCCTTTTTGTTCTGCTGATGGTGTCCTTATTGGCTATTCCTCTTAATTGAATCAAAAATGTGTATGGTGGCATTGTTCTAACTACTATTTGTTTATCTACTTTTTCTTTGGGAAACAATATTAAGAAGTGAAAACATGCTGTTGAGTTCTATTTACCAAAGTTATCTTTGCTTTGAATCTTCCTAATTTAGAACTAAAACATAGTTACTCTTAGAAAACAGCAATTCAGTGTATTTTTAGCTTTTCCAAGGTGAGGAAAAACCAAAGAGGAAAAATTCCCATTTGCAGCCTAACTAATTTATCAACTGGCCCTTCAAGTCTGTGTGCCGTAAGCAAAGTTTAAGAAATACCCCTGCACTGGAAGAAAATGCCCATGATCATGATTTTACTTCACATTTGGTTATTCCCAGGAAATCAGTCCCAGAGGGAGAAAGTATACTGGTAAAGCAATTGAATTTATTCCTTTGCCAATATATCTTTCCCTTACTGGTGAAATAAACTCTGGATTTTTTAATGTGTTCATGGCAGCCCTTTGTGCTAGAAATTTAAAATGGCAGTGGGGACACTACAGTGCCTCCAACATTTTTTTCAGTGCTTCCTAAGTACGTGGAAGTGTGGCGACTTCTGCAGCCATTTCTAAGCAAAAGTTTTATGGGAGGAGAAACTAGTGCAGGAATGGAAGCAATAAAACATGCAGCCACCAGTTCCTTAAGGGATATTTTTGTTTGCTTCAGTCAATGCTTTCTGTGGTTTAGGCAGATCACTGATAATTTTAAGTTGGAGAAGGGAAGAAAGAAGCGAAGATGTTTCAAAAAAGAATATTGAGAGTGCTGATTGAAGAATTGGTATATATTTGGCATATTAACAATACAACCTTCATTATCAGATTAAAAACTAGACACCATATTTTTATGGTGAAAAGAGGATGACACAGAGACCGCAGTTTGGGGAAAGATATTCAGCTGACTTTTGACCCAGAGGGCACCATTTCCCTCGGGGCATTCATGGTATCCTGTGTAGCCTGCTGCCTGGTTCAGCCTGATACATCACTCGTCAAAGGCAGATCAATCTCAAGCAGTGAACTCACACGGACCAAACTTACAGGAACTGTGTATACAGTTAGATTCCTCAAGGCTACATATGACCAGAGTATTCGTTATTCATTAGTGGGAACTCTGGAAGGCATGGAACGGCTTCCCCTTCCACCTGAGGCTTCAGACATCTACTGCAAAGTGTTTGCACTCTCCAGGTAAGGATGTTCCTCCAGGTAGTCTTTCACCTCTCTGCCTGAGTTCTTTTTGGAACCTGTTTATTCTCATCTGGTTCTACTCTTTCCATTCTATGCCTCTTCCTAATTCCTCGTGCTGAAACCCTTTGTATTGATGGTTCAGTCAGATATCTATCTGATTAGACATTCAAGGCTCAGGGGCCTACTTGACTGGGCAGGAGAGTTAGTTATGCTATACAATGTTTAATGGCATCTGATGAGGAAAGCCTGATGGATCTATTTGTACTGTGGCTAGAATTAGGTAGTCCACATCTTTGGACCATCCCTTCTTTTTTATTATTTTATTTTATTTTATTTTGGTATCATTAATGCACAATCACTTGAACAACATTATGGTTACTAGACCTCCTATTATCAAGTCCCCCCCACATAACCCACTACAGTCACTGTCCATCAGCATAGTAAGATGCTATAGAATCATTACTTGTCTTCTCTGTAAATACTGCCTTTCCTGTGTGCCACCCCCACTACATTCTGTGTGCTAATTGTAATGCCCCTTTTTCCCCGTTATCCTTCCCTTCCCACCCATCCTCCCCAGTCCCTTTCTCTTTGGTAACTGTTAGTCCATTCTTGGGTTCTGTGAGTCTGCTGCTGTTTTGTTCCTTCAGTCTTTTCTTTGTTCTTATACTCTACAGATGTGTGAAATCATTTGATACTTGTCTTTCTCCGCCTGGCTTATTTCACTGAGCATAATACCCTCTAGCTCCATCCATGTTGTTGCAAATGGTAGGATTTGTTTTCTTCTTATGGCTGAATAATATTCCATTGTGTATATGTACCACCTCTTCTTTATCCATTCATCTACTGATGGACACCTAGGTTGCTTCCATTTCTTGGCTATTGTAAATAGTGCTGCGATAAATATAGGGGTGCATCTGTCTTTTTCAAACTGGGCTGCTGTATTCTTAGGGTAAATTCCTAGGAGTGGAATTCCTGGGTCAAATGGTATTTCTATTTTGAGTTTTTTGAGGAACCTCCATACTGCTTTCCACAATGGTTGAACTAATTTACATTCCCACCAGCAGTGTAGGAGGGTTCCCCTTTCTCTGCATCCTCGCCAGCATTTCTTGTTCCTAGTCTTTTGGATGTTGGCCATCCTAACTGATGTGAGGTGATATCTCATTGTGGTTTTAATTTGCATTTCCCTGATAATTAGTGATGTGGAGCATCTTTTCGTGTGCCTGTTGGCCATCTGAATTTCTTCTTTGGAGAAGTGTCTGTTCATATTCTCTGCCCATTTTTTTATGGGCTTATTTAGTTTTGGGTGTTGAGCATGTGTGTTCTTTATATATTTTGGATGTTAACCCCTTGTCAGATATGTCATTTACAAATATATTCTTCCAAACTGTAGGATGCTTTTTTGTTCTACTGATGGTGTCCTTTGCTGTACAGAAGCTTTTTAGCATGATGTAGTCCCATTTATTCATATTTGATTTTGTTTCCCTTGCCCAAGGAAATGCATTCAAGAAAAAGATGCTCATGTTTATATTCAAGAAATTTTTTCCTGTGTTTTCTTCTAAGAGTTTTATGGTTTCATGACTTACATTCAGGTCTTTGATTCATTTTGAGTTTACTTTTGTGTATGGGGTTAGACAGTAATCCAGTTCATTCTCTTACATGTAGCTGTCCAGTTCGGCCAACACGAGTTGTTGAAGAGGCTGTCATTTCCCCATTGTATATCCATGGCTCCTTTATCGTATATTACTTGACCATATATGCCTGGGTTTATATCTGGGCTCTCTAGTCTGTTCCATTGGTCTGTGGTCGCTACTGTTCTCATTAGATCATCTGCAACATTTATATTATGTATGGGCAACTGTATTTGAGCTCTATATACAGAAAACACCATTCTACATTTATTTGCTAAACAAATGATTGGGATTCTACTGTATGCCAACACTAAAAACATTTGCTTATGTATTCATTCATTTTTTAATTCCTTTTAGGAAAACTATATTTATTGAGCATGTACAACTATTATTGGAAACTGGTTTAGAAACTTAGTATTCCACAGTAAGCAAGTTGGACAAAGTGTCTATCCTCATCATGTTTACAGAACAGTTATAAAATCAGTAATCAGGATACTGTTGGTAAAAAATAACATAGAGAAAGTAATAGGGTCTTATGGGAGCAGTCATACATAAATATAGTGGCTTTTATATTTTAAAATTTAGTGTCGATGTAATTTGAACAAAATTTACAAAGTGACCCAAGTAGACAAAGTAGGAAATTAAAATATTAGGTAGCAGATTTCTCTTATTTGTGGAATATAAAAACAAAGCACAACAAAATGAACAGAATGCTAGTAGACTCATAGACAGTGAGAAGTGACTGGTGGTTACCATGGGAGGGATTGCATGGGTGGGTGGGAAGGTGAGGGGCATAAAGGGGCACAAAAATCTCAATTTTAATATAAGTTGGCCCCAGGAGAATCATAATACAGCATGGAGAATATAGTCAGTGATTCTGTAACCTCTTCCCATGTTAACAGATAGTAAATGCACTAGTGGGGGTGTGGATTTAAAAATATGTGTAACTGTTGAACCACTGTGTTGTATACTTGAAACCAATATTCAATTGTATATGAATGGTACTTCAATAAAAAAATTAGGTAATAGTAAGATAATTAGATAGTTTTAAATCTTCTGATGACAATGATAGGCTGGAAATTTTGTCAATTTTATTTGAGTGAAAGGAGAAAACAATGTCTAGGTTTGTTTCCTTGGAAAAGGGAAACAAATCCAGCAACAATCTGAGAAACAGGAAAGCAGCCAAGGATACGACTAGAAGTTATCTTGCAGCATTGATAAATAAAAGTGGAAATTTGGAAATCAAGGGAGGTTTGGCAGATAGATAGATTAAACCTCAAGAGGGAAAAGGAGGAGATTAAACCTCAAGAGGGAAAAGGAGGTTTAGATCTTCATGAAACAAAGCTTAAAGGGGAGAAGTCAATGTGAGAAAATCACACAACAGTCTAAAATCTTAGAATGTTGGTATCCCTGAAGAAGTAAGTGTACCATCATACAGATTTTATGGGGCATTTTAGTTTTACAATAGTTAATTCTAAACAGTATTCTTTTCCCCAGAGAGAGTCTACCACATAACAACTAGTAAAGTAGCAAGAACAGGTAAAATTACATAAAAGACTCCATCCTCTAGCAGTCTAGGACTTTACCCTGTAGTTTAAGTTTTTTACTTAGCCTGTTTCTGAGTGTTTCATTTAACAATTGGTTTGTAGATTATCCCGTGGTTGAGTAGTTTGTCCCTGAGTCCTAGGCTGGGAAAGCGTACGAAGAGTCTGTTTTCCTGACTTCAAGTCCAGTAACTTTCAAATTAACCTAAAAATATCACTCTTGGTTCTTAAAAGTCTCTTGTGAAGGAGAGGCTACCATCTTCCCTTTATAAACTTTGGAGAGCATCTAATTGGTAGGTTATTTTTAGATACCTTTTCCAAGATTATGCTTTTTCCAAGTCTCTTAATACAGTACTAGCACACGATGCCAACAGCCCGTGTTATTATCATGTCATTCTAGTCCTTTAATAGACCCCTGGGAGGAAGAGAATGAGTTTATTCCTTTGAAATGATGTCTAGATTTCCTTTCTTAATTTTATCTAGAGTGTAAACTTATATACCCAGATCATGTCTTTTGTATTCTGCATAGCACTCCCTTTGGCTTTACATAAGATTTAGAAAATATAATGAGGAAGTTTATTTAAAATGGTATTATAATTAAGATTGAATGAGAGATTTGGGCTGAGTGTCAAAGAGCTTAACTAGGTAGTTGCTGATGTAAGAGGGAAAGATGGGATTTTGTCTTCAGATGAGGCTTCTTGGAGAGGCAGAGTAGTACCATTGTTGGAGGACATTCTGGACCAGGTGAACTGGGAACATTAATCCAGACTGGTACAGGACTTGGAACATGGCTGTGATTACCTCATTTATAATTGACATACCTGTGTTTTCTCCAGTGTCCTAAGGAAGTTGACATTATTTTAAAATACTCATCTGAATATATCTGCTGCTGACTATCTGCTACTTTTGCCTCCCTGGAACCCATTCTTTTCTCTCTCACATTGTTTTCTCCCCCCAGCTTTGGAAAGCTATCCTGCTTCCACTTTAAGGGCTTATATTTGAAAGAGATGGCCCCCAACCTAGATCCAGATGTGGGTATGATCTGGGCCTAGACAATGAGTTTATTCAGTTCCTGTGCCTACAGAGCATGGTGGACAAGGGGAAAAACATCACACTTTCAGACCAATCCAAGAGTTGAACCATTGAAAAGGAAAAGCACTGTGTTTGCTGAAGGTGGAAGACACGGGCTGGAGCTGCTGGTGGCATCTCACTGCTCCCTGGGGAAGGCTGACCAGATGAAGCCATACAGAAAACAGACCTGGGATAAGGAGAGAGACCAGGTCTTTGCTGATGCAGTTGGAACCACTGGATGTTGTACCTTCTGAATGTTCAGTTTTTTGAGCCTGGGGATTGCCTTTTTCTGTTATCCGGAACAGTAATAAAATGTGTTTTGCTTCCACACCTGTAGAGGGGTCACACGCTTCTATATTTCAAATGCTGAAAATTCTACACAGAATCCGCTTCCCTTCTGTCTTGCTTTATCATCTGAAGAGAGGACAGCGGGGGCAGGCGTGAGGTCAGGCAGCCAGGCACACTACACAGATGGCTGCCGTGGGTCATATCGCTCATGCTGAGAGCATAATGATAAATGCTTCCCTCGCTTGTTTGGGAACTAGGTGGATTTATCTTCACCTAGAATTCCTAACGTAGCAAATAGCGGTGAAAAGCTGACTTTTTAAAAAATAAAAATCACTACCCACACCTTTTGGTAGCTCCCAGGAGGCTGCAAGGAGAAAGGGACAGACTGACTCTGCTCCTCAGTAGCCCAGCTGTGATTCTAATGTTGAAACTGTTGCCTTATAACTTCTTCTTATCCAGCAAGGCTACTGTTAGAGAGAATTATGGATTCTAATCACTTGTTCTTGCTAACCTTCAAGCAGGTAGATAAGAGGAGGATATGGCTCCCACGGAAATGGTCTATGATGTCTGTAGCTGAGTCTTTCTCTGGAGCAGAGTGTGTCTATGAGATACTGAGATATTATAATGCTATTCTGATGGTTTAAAGAAAAATAGAATCACAACGCTAGATACCATAGTAGATGGTATGCACCATTTGTAATACTAGGACAGGAAAAAAGTCTTAGTTTCTTTATTAATTTCCAGTTGTTGCATCATGTTTTTATTTTCAGCACTTAGTATGAAGGCCATTTCTATACTGGCAGGTAAGATGTCAAGGTGAGAAGGCTCAAAGTCATTTGACAGTAGGGAAGGTGAGTTTTTAACTTGGCAGCCGATTTTATTATTTGTTGAAAACTTAAAAAATAGGTATCTCATAAATTAAAAATGGCACATAAGTGGAAAGCTTAATAAATTCAAAGTGAATGTATCAGTGTCACAAACCCCCAAATCAAGAAATGCAACATGACCAGCTCAGCCACCGTCTCCCCTCTTCTACATCAGGATAACTGCCATCCTAATTGTTCACACTGTAGATTAGCTACTGGCAGAGATTTGGAAAGGCAAACATCCTACTGACATGTGAGGAAAGTTCCACTGATGGGTGTAATCCTAACACTATTTACAACTGTACCTATTGTTCTCCAGCCCTCCAACCCACCTATACTCCACATTTCCTCTGGAGCATTTTTAATGTTAAGTTCCTATTTCTGGCAGTTGGATGATGTGAGAGGTTTTATCATAAAAATGTATTAAGGAGGTTACCATGGGAGTGTGTGGGTTCACTAACCACCTGTAATAGTTGTTGTGAGAAAGGGCTAAGGTGGAGGCGACCTTGTCCTTCCCTCCTCCATTTTGCCCTCCTGAATAACCACTATGGCTTACTCTTTACAATAAAAGTATCATTTAAGAGGTTTCATTGTTAGACCCTGTGCAGTCTCTCCTGGTTTCAACTTTCAGGAGTACAAATCTCTTTTGGTGTGTTCTTCTTTTCTTCCAAGTCACCAGAGTTGGACCAAGCAAACAGGTTAAGAGATAGTCTAGGAACACTGGTCAATTTGTGCCATGGTAAGGCTGGGTTAAGTGAAGTGGTAAGGTGACTTGCTTTGGAAAGAATAATGGCCATTCCAATATACTGCTAGTTGTTTTGAGTTCCAGAATGTGATATTCTGTGTCTAGCTAACCTAATCTCATCATCACTTGCCAAAGGTAACACTGAATATTTAACAGAATCTAGTACAAATGCTGAATATTTAACAAAATCTAGTACAAACACTGAATATTTAACAAAATCTAGTACTGTCCCCAAATTACTATGTGCTACTCATCATTCTGAGATTTTGGAGAGACTTGACTTTTAGAAATGTAGAGAAATTATTTGTCCACAAACTAGAGATGTTGGATTATATGATTACTCATAGCATTAAGCAAATTCAGAATTAAAAGACTGTACCTTAAATGATACTTTATTCTTTTCATTGAACAGTAATCTCAGTTAACATTGACAGAACTATGGATTTAGCAATTTTCAGAGCAGTTATTTTAATTGGATTTAAAAGGGATATTGTACTATATAAAACCCTCAGAGTATTTTTATGTAGTAGTACCATGGTTTATTTATGTAGAACTCATCTAAAGACAGAAATGCAACATATTGTATTACCTTCTTATAATCCTATATATTATACATATTTCTTCTTACAGTGAATAATTATTGAGAATAATGATAACTGTTGAGAGGGTGATTTTAAGAGTTGAACAAAGAAGGTCTCTAGCCTTACAAGCTTTTTGAAGATAAGGATTCTGAGTCCATGCTTTGCCTTAGTGTCATCCTTATCTGAAATAATATGTGGAAAACAACAATAATGGGAATGAGCAGAGTGTATTTCAGGGAGGGGAGAGGCCAGTCTAACTGAATGCTACATATATGTATTTGTGTTTATGATCAAGGGTAGAATAAAGTAGGACCCATAAAATTGGATATATTATTGTCTTGCATAGTAACAGATACAATTGTACTCAACATATATTGGATGAACAAATGAAAAAGAACCTTGAATATCTATCTAATGGATGATTTGAGACATCATGAGTATAAGGTCCCTCTTTGTGACTAGAAACGCTAGCTTCCTCTGATAGCAAAGTTGCAAGTTCTTAGATGTATAGGAACTCAAACAACTTTTCAGCTTTAAAGAGAAAATCTTACCTGACACTGTACATATTTAAATTTATGCAAAGTTGCCTGCAGGCAGTTGAAGGAGTTAGTCAAATAAATGATAAAGAAACTTCAAAACATCTTACACTTGGATATAAATTTGGTGGTTCAGTATCCTATGAACTATAACCAATCCATCTTTCCTAGGCTTAATAGCACTTCTTTTCTGTGACATTAAAAGGTTTTAAATTATACCAGCAAGAGTTGTGACAATATCAACTGCTGCTAGAGTGAAAGAACCAAAATATCATATACATGTGTACAGAAGTATATATATATCTACACATATACATCAAAATTATATATACACATAAATGCTATACATACATGCACACACACTTACTAACTAGTTTTTTAAAAGTTCCATGAGATGAAATTTTGAAAACTTAGAAAATATGAATTCATTAGAGTTTCTGGATAGGAATCCAAATTTCATAAGTAGTTCCTTGAAGTCACAACTATGACATTTAAAAAATAAATCAGTTTATTTTATTTTGTTTGTCTTGATCTTTTTATTATGCTTTTATTTTTAGTAATGAGTTCTAACAAAACGGTCCGCTTGGTTGTGCTCATGCACAGCGGATGTCAGCATATTACTAGCCAGGGATAGAGGACATATGTCCATCTCTGGTTCTCTCCTTCACTGTTCCCATCAACACTGTTACCAAACATGAGATGGCCAGTGTGAGTTAATTATTTTCTGATCATTCTCACCTGCATGACTTGGTTATCTCCCAGACACAGTCTTTGTAAATACTGTTGGTTTCCTGAGATCAGGCAGATGGCATACAGAGAACCATTCACTCATCTTCTCCAAGTACATAACAGATCATAGTATAAGAGGACTTGTATGTTCCTGTGGTTAGCATGACCATTTTGCTCACAAGTTTCCAACATAATGTAAAATTTAAAACAAATGAATAAAATAAGCTTTAGGAGTGATTCAGCCTGATACTTTGGGGGAATAAATGAAAGATCTGGTCATCGTTCCATTTGGCATCTCTGGATTATTTTAATGACCTATGTCCCAGATGGGTATTATTATACTGGTAGGAAATGGTGAAATTTTCCTTTTTTTTTTTAAAGCAACAACTATTGGATTGGCTTAATGGTTTCCTTAAAATGACAGATTAGTTGAATGGGGGGGGGTGTTTTTAATACAGTTTTACAGCAAAGCAGATTTGTGTAATTTGGCCACCTGCTGTAAACATCAATTTTAATCAATCACATATATCTGTGCCAATAGAGTTGATCAGTGGTAAAATGCTTGAAGATTTTGAAATAAATTTCATGATAAAAATTAAGCAACCATCTGGAATTATAATATATGTTTTCTCTAAATGATTTACAAGGCATAAATTTGAAATGCATATAGAGAATATATACATATAAGTTACATCTATTTTGTCCCTTTTTACAATGCTGTTTGCAAGGAAATTTAATTGGGAATGACACAGAAAATATACCTACTCAACAATGTCTATAAACAGCTATGGGCAGAAAAACAATTGAGCTCTGCTGGTCTAGTCTGAATGCTTAAATAATGATTCCATCTGCTCTATCCAGGGTCTCAGTGATTATGATCCAATCTCTAGCTTTTCAGTCAGTTATTGCAAAATGCAAAATCTGTTTTCTAATATTTATTTAGTAAAGTATCATTGATATACAATCTTATGATGGCTTCAAATACAAACACAGTGATTCAACTTCACCCATATTATCAAGTCCTCATCTGCTCCATTGGGGTCGCTATTAATGTAGTAAGATGTTACAGAGTCATTAATTGTATTCTCTGTGCTGTACCACCTTCCTCATGACCTACCTAGATTGTGATTGTGAATTATAGTGCCCCTTAATCCCCTTCTCCCTCCCCACTCACCCTCCCCAACTCCCTCCCCTTTGGTTACCACTAGTCCCTTCTCGGTGTCTACGAGTCTACTGCTATTTTGTTCCTTCTGTTTTGCTGTGTTTCTATATTCCACAAATAAGTGAAATCATATGGGATTTGTCCTTCTCTGCCTGGATTATTTCACCTAGCATAATACCCTCTGGCTCCATCTACGTTGTTGCAAATGGCAGGGTTTCTTTTCTTTTTATGGCTGAATAATATTGCACTGCGTATATGTACCACATCTTCTTTATCCATTCATCTATTGATGGACAGTTAGATGGCATCCATATCTTGGCTATTGTAAATAATGCAGCAATTAAGTAGGGGTGCATATATCTTTTCAAATAAGAGATTTTGTTTTCTTTGGGTAAATTCCCAGGAGTGGAATTTCTGGATCAAATGGTATTTCTATTTTTAGTTTTTTGAGGAACCTCCATGTCACTGTCCATAATGGTTGAACTAATTTACATTCTTGCCAACAGTGTAGGAGGGTTCCCCTTTCACTGCATCCTCTCCAGCATTTATTGTTTCTTGTCTGTTGGATATTGGCCATTCTAACTGGTGTGAGGTGATATTTCATTGTGGTTTTAATTTGCATTTCCCTGATAATCAGTGATGTGGAGCATCTTTTCATGTGCCTGTTGGCCATCTGAATTTCTTCTTTAGAGAAGTGTCTCTTCAGGTCCTCTGTCCATTTTTTAATTGGGTTTTTTGCTTTTTGGGTGTTGAGATGTGTGAGTTCTTCATATATTTTAGATGTCAACCCCTTACTGTATAAACCGTTTACAAATATATTCTCCCATATTCTAGGGTGCCTTTTTGTTCTGCTGAAAGTGTGTGTTCTTTGCTGTACAGAAACTTTCTAGTTTAATGTAGTCCCATTTTTTTCATTTTTGCTTTTGTTTCCCTTGCCTGAGGAAATGTGTTCAGTAAAAGTTGCTGATGTTTGTATTCAAGATATTTTTGCCTATGTTTTCTTCTAACAGTTTTATAGTTCCATGACTTACATTCAGGTCTTTGATCCATTTTGAATTTACTTTTGTGTATGGAGTTAGCCAGTTTTATTCTCTTACATATGGTTGTCCAGTTTTGCCACCACCAGCTGTTGAAGAGGCTGTTTTTTTTCCCATTGTATATTCATTTCTCCTTTATTGTATATAAATGGATCATATATGTGTGGGTTTATATGTGGGCTCTCTATTATGTTCCAAAGATTTGTGGGTCTGTTCTTGTGCCAGTACCAAATTATCCTGATTACTGTGGCTTTGTAGTAGAGCTTGAAGTTGGGGAGCATAATCCCCCCAGCTTTATTCTTCCTTCTCAGGATTGCTTTGGCTCTTCAGGGTCGTCTGTGGTTCCATATTAATTTTAGAACTATTTGTTCTAGTTTTTTGAAGAATGCTGTTGGTATTTTGATAGGGATTGCATTGAATCTATAGATTGCTTTATACAAGATGGCCATCTTGACAATATCAATTCTTCCTATCCATTAGTACAGGATAGATTTCAATTTATTGGTGTCTTTTTTAATTTCTCTCATGAGTGTCTTATAGTTTCATGGTATAGTTCTTTCACCTCCTTGGTTAGGTTTATTCCTAGGTATTTTATTCTTTTTGATACAATTGTAAATGGAGTTGTTTTCCTGATTTCTCTTTCTGCTAATTTGTTGGTAGTGTATAGGAATGGAATCTAGATTTCTGTGTATTAATTTTGTATTCTACAACTTTGCTGAATTCAGATATTAGTTCTAGGAGATTTATGGTGGATTCTTTTGGGTTGTCTATGTATAATAACATGTCATCTGCAAATTGTGACAGTTTAACTTCTTTCTTACCAGTTTGGACACATTTTATCTCTGTGTTTGTCTGTCTGCCATGGCTAGGACCTCCAGTACTATGTTGAATAAAAGTGAGAGTAGGCATCCTTGTATTGGTCCTGATCTTAGAAGAAAGGGTTCAACTTTTTGCTATTAAGTATGATGTTGGCTGTGGGTTTGTCATATATGGCTATGTTGAGGTACTTACCCTCTATACCCATTTTGTTAACTGATATTTATTTTGAGTGATGTTGATTTAATAATGTACCCCAATCCAAATATAATTTATGGAAAAATGTTTTTTAATCCTGCATATGCAAGTTAGATTTGCCCTCCCATTTTCTATAGTAGAAACTTCCCAAAGTGTTCAGAAAAAGACACATTCAAAGAATTTGCATAAGGATTATATTATAATCTGGATCTGTGAAACCAAAGATATTGAATATTTAAATTAGTAGTAATTTCTACATATAACTTCTCAATGCACTTATTTTTAGGGACATGGCTTATTTTAGATGTTTTAACCTTAGGCTTATTTTAGATTTAATGATTCATTCATAACTAGTGGTAGGGAATGTGGGTGTTGGTTTTTATATCCTCTGTTTTATCTCTCTTTTTATACTCCTTTTATTACTCATTTCAACATGCCACCTGTGGGGGTTTGTCCTTGATATAACTAGTATTCCTTCAGCTTAGAACATATATTATTAGTTTAATAGCTTATTCTGTGATCTATTCAAAATCACAGGTCTTGTAAAAGACTGGATACAAAATTAAAAAATGTGAAATAACAAAAATATGTTTAAAAAAAAGACTTGGGATTGCCAATGAAAGACTCATCATTTGCACTTAAAAAATAAACTAATTCAGGGCCATTAGGGATGACATGTAATACTTTTAATTTCTGTGGCATTATTGTCAATATGGAATCCCTGCTTTATAGAGATTAACTTTGAGCATGTTATAAACTTAGACTCAGTAGCCACTCTTACGCATTCTTTTTTTCATTTCATTTAAAAGTAAAATACTTTGTATATTTGAAGTATATTCTTAAGATATCACCTCATATAGAGAAAAGTAAAAGTTTTTATCACATAATAATTTAACAAAACATGTATAATGGACTGGGTATTTATTTACATCATCTGACATAAAAACCTTGTGAGGTAACTGAGGCTGACTCCAGATGGCAAATTGTTACCAATAGTAGGCAGTATCCACTATTTGGGGATGACATATATAAAAAACCCTAAAGACTCCACTAAAAAACTATTAGAACTAATAACTGGATTCAGCAAAGTTGCAGTATACAAAATTAATACACATAAATCTGTTGTGTTCCTATATACTAACAACGAACTAGAATAAAGAGAAATCAGGGAAACAATTCTATTTACAATTGCATCAAAAAGAATAAAATACCTAGGAATAAACCTAACCAAGGAGGTGAGAGACCTGTACTCTGGAAACTGTAAGACACTCATGAGAGAAATTAGACACCAATAAATTGAAATCTATCCTGTGCTAATGGGTAGGGAGGATTAATATTGTCAAAATGGCCATCCTGTTTAAAGCAATCTACAAATTCAATGCAATCCCTATCAAAATACCAATAGCATTTTTCAATGAACTAGAGCAAATAATCCTAAAATTCATATGTAAGCACAAAACACCTCAAATAACCAAAGTAATCCTGGGAAAGAAGAACAAAGCTGGTGGTATTATGCTCCCTGACTTCAAGCTATACTACAAAGCTATAGTAATTAAAAGAATATGGTACTGACAAAAGAGCAGTTCCTAGATCAGTGGAACAGGATAGAGAGCCCAGATATAAACCCACGCACATACAATCAATTAATATACAATAAAGGATCCATGAATATACGATGTGGAAAAGACAGCCTCTTCAATAGCTGGTGTTCCGAAAACTGGAGAGCTACATGCAAGAGAATGAAACTGGACTACTGCATAACTCCATATAGAAAGTAAACTCAAAATGGATCAAAGACCTAAATGTAAGAAATGAAACTATGAAACTCTTAGAAGAAAACATAGGCAAAAATCTCTGGAACATAAGCATGAACAATATTTTCCTGGGCACTTCTCCTTGGGTAAGGGAAACAAAATAAAAAATGAACAAGTAGGACTACATCAAACTAAAAACTTGTGTACAGCAAAGAACTTTATCTGAAGAACAAAAAGGCAACCTACAATATGGGAGAAAATATTTATAAATGACTTATCTAATAAGGGGTTAATATATAACATATATGAAGAACTCATATGACTCAACACCAGAAAAACAAATAACCTGATTAAAAGATGGGCAGAGGACCTGAACAGACATTTCTCCAAAGGAAGCATACAGATGGCCAACAGGCACATGAAAAGATGCTCTACATCGCTAATCATCTGGGAAATGCAAATCAAAACCACAGTGAGGTATCACCTCACACTAGTTAAGTTAGAGTGGCCACTATTCAAAAGATAAGAAATAACAAGTGTTGGTGAGGATCTGGAGAAAAATGAACCCTCTTACACTGTTGGTGGGAATGTAAATTGGAGCAGCCACTGTGGAGAGCAATATGGAGGTTCCTCAAAAAACTGAAAATAGAAATACCATTTGACTAAGCAATTCCACTTCTAGGAATTTGCCCAGTGAAAACAAAATCCCTTATTCAAAAAGATACATGACCCCTATGTTTATTGCTGCATTATTTACAATAACTAAGTACGGAAGCAACCTATGTGTCCATATCATAGATGAATGGATAAAGTAGAGGTGGTACATATGTACAGTGGAATGTCATTCAGTCATATAAAAAGAAAGTCTGCCATTTATGACAACATGGATGGATCTAGAGTGTATTATGCTGAGTAGAATAAGCCAGATGGAGGAAGACAAATACCATGTGATTTCACTTTCATGTGGAATTTGAAAACAAAACAATATGAGATGAACAATGCCAATCGACTCATAGATATTTAGAAGTGACTGGTGTTTACCATTGGGAATGAACTTGGGTAGGTAGGTGGGGAGTGTGATGGGATAAAAGGGTAGAAAAATTCTCAATCATAGTATAAGTTGGTCACCGTGATGATAGTACAGCATGGAGAATAGAGCCAATGATTGTAACATCTTCCTGTGTTGCCAGAGAGTAACTGCAATAGTGGGTGTGAGGATTTACTAATATGGGTAACTGTTGAACCACTGTGTTGTATACTTGAAACCAATATAAGATTATATATCAACAATACTTCAATAAAAAAAATAAATGGTAGTGATGTAAAGAGTTATAAGAAATACATATTTTGTCATTCATATGGCCAAATATATGTTTCCCAGGTATATTTGATCTTCATCCATAGTTCCTGAAAACACTGCAGAGTCTTAAACCTGAAATGGGTGTTTAGTCATGTTAATGAGAGACTTTTGGACCTAAGGGCGGGGTCTGGAGGTTGAATCAGCCAATGGCCTATAATTTAGTCAGTCATGAATATACAGTGAAGCCCTTACAAAACCGCTGGAGAAGAGCTCATCTCTCTGTGTTCTGCTCTGTCTGCTCCGCTCTGTTGGATCCTGCTTCCTGGCCAGAGAGAGCATCTATGCTTTGAGAGCCAGAGTGCCTCCGTATGCCACCGAGTCAGGCCTTTACTTGGGACCTTGCTCTATGTCTCCTTTCATCTGGCTGTTAACTTGTATCCTTTACGGTTTTCTTTATCAAACTGGTAACATAAGTGTTTTTCTGAGTTCTGTGAGCTGCTCTAGCAAATTAGTCAAACCAAAGGGGGAGTTTGTGGGAACCTCTAGTCTGTAGGTGGAAGATCAGAAGCACAGGTAACTGCCTGGCACTTGGAACCTGTGTCTGGAGTGGGGGGTGGAGGGCCGTTGTTAGGACAGAGCCCTTAACCTGGGAATCTGGTGCTGTTTCTGGGCAGATAGCATCAGAATTGAGTTGAGTTCTCCAACAGCCTGATGGTGTTAGAGAATTGCTTGATGTAAGTATGTGTGGGAGACCCCCTCCCACATACTTACACACATTGGAATTGGGTCCGGGTACCCAAATGGAGTTATACTACTATTATTGCTGTGTATAATATTATTACTGTTATACATATATATGTAGGGAAAAAATACACCACTGTATTTGGTGTTGTATGAGTGGGAATCACAGATGTGAAATATTTTTTCATCAAGAAATGAAACCATTGGTTATATGTATTACATAATAACACAGATTTTACTGCTAGCTTTTATAATAAAATATGTGAGGATTAAAGACATGCATACTAAAATTGTTTTTAAAAGATTATCATCCTATGATTTTTGTGCATCTTCATACTTTTTTCATGTTTTATGAATGTTATATGTCCAAGTTACTATTATACTTTTATTAAAGAACCCATTCAGATTAATAAATCAACTCCATTATAACCCAAAAAAGTGGTTTTTTAAATAAATAAAATATGTGTGTAAAATTAAGGAAGATGGAAAGATAGTATATGTTCATGGATTGGAAGAATTAATGTTTTAAAATGGTCATACTCCCCAAAGCAATGTACAGATTCAATGCAATCCCTATCAAAATACCAATGGCATTTTTCACAGAACTCTAACAAATAGTTCTAAAATTTGTTGGAAACCACAAAAGACCCCAAACAGAAAAGCAATCTTGAGAAATAAGAACAAAGTTGAGTGTATTATGCTCTGTGACTTCAAGCTATACTACAAAGCTATTGTAATCATAACAGCATGGTATTGGCACAAAAAATGACATAGATCGATGGAAGAGAGTAGAAATCCCAGAAATAAATCATGCTTATATGGTCAATTAATATATGACAAAGGAGACAAGAATGTACAATGGGGGAAGAGACAACCTTTTCAATGAATGGCGATGATAAAACTGGATAGCTACATACAAAAGAGTGAAACTGGACCACTGTCTTATACCATACACAGAAATAAACTAAAAATGGATTAATGACCTAAATATAAGACCTGAAAGCATAAAACTGCAAATAAAAAAAGTAGACAGTAAACTCTTGAACATCAACATAAGCAATATTTTCTGGATATGTCTCCTCAGTCAAGGGAAACAAAAGCAAAAAATAAACAGGTGGGACTACATCAAACTAAAAAGCCTCTGCACAGCAAAGGAAACCATCAACAATACAAAAAGGCAGCCCACTGAATGAGAGAATATATTTGCAAATGATATATATCTGATAAGGGATTAATATCTAAAAGATATAAAGAACTGATACAATTCAATACCAAAGAAAAAATCTGATTGGAGAAATGTCTATTCATGTCCTCTGCTCATCTTTAGAAGAAGACAAACAGATGGCCAATAGGCATGTGAAAAGATGCTCCACATCACTAATCACCAGGGAGATGCAAATCAGAACCACAATGAGATATCACCTCACACCAGTCAGAATGGCCAGTATCTAAAAGACAAGAAATAACAAGTATTGGCGTGGATGCGGAGAAAAGCAAACCATCATGCACTGTAGGTGAGAATGTGAATTGGATAAGCCACCAATGGGAAACAGTATGGAGGTTCCTTAAACAACTAAAAATAGGAATTCCATATGATTCAGCAATTCTACTTCTGGGTGTTTACCTGAAGAAGTCCAAGTCACAAACTTGAAAAGATTTATGTACCCTTAAGTTTTATTGCACATTATTTACAATATTCAAGATATGGGAGCAACCTAAGTGTCCATCAGTATATGAATAGATGACGATGTGTTATATATATATATATGTAGTGTAATGTTTCTCAGTCATAAAATGAAGGAAATCCTGCCATTTGCAACAACATGGATGGACCTAGAGAATATTATGCTCAGTGAAATATGCAAGATGGAGAAAGACAAATACCATATGATTTCACTTATATATGGAATCTAAAAAATAATGAACAAACAAAACAGAAATAGACTCATAAACATAGAGAACAGACTGGTGGTTGCCATGCAGAGTGGGGAGATGGGCAAAATTGGTAAAGAGAATAAGAAATAAATAAAATAAAGATGTGTCTCCTTTATCAATATTTTACAGATATCTAAGAGCACAAGCAACTGGTTTGTGTTTTGTCTCCTTGCCTCTTTCTCAAAAGCAGACATAATATCAATTATTAAGTAAATATCGAGCAAGCTGAAAAGAACAAAGTTTGTGAATAATGAGCACATTGAAAGATAATTTAATTCTTGTATAATTTAAAGTTGAAAACATGTCATGGGCCTTAGAAAGTTGGAACAATTGTTATAAAGAGAATTATTATTGTTATATAAAATGTATTTTTTAATCTCTCTTATTTAACACTGTTCAAAATGCCTACTGTAATGGGTTATGAAATGGAATTCACATGCTTAAGATTGTTTGTCCATGTCAAGTACTATTTGATGGCTTTGATTTGACAGGTCAGGTCAATCAAAACAATGAAATAAGCCTCTGTACTATATCTGGCCTAATTATACTGTCAACATTTAGATGTTTTGTAACAGTAAAGCATATTAATTGTTTGCTGCAAGGAGTTTAGGATCCGAAGCTTCCCTTCTAGCATGTAAAATGTTGCTCACTTTAGCAAATATGTAAAGGAATAGTTGGATTAAATTTTTAGCAAAGCAATTTATTTCCTTACTTAATGCAAGACTAGTACTAATGATTCTTTTAGCAATTGTCATAAAGATGATTCATATTTTTCTGTGTGGTTTTATAAATGCACCATCTAGCGTAAGATAGAAGATTCTAGTTTAATTGCTAACATTTATCTTTGTGGGTCTCATTTTCCCCCTGGAGTAACATTTCTAGAAATGATAAAAAATAAATCATTACTTAAAAGATTGGGCTTTAAAAAATGGAATTTAAGGTTATTAGATAAAAGTTTTTATGGGTGGTGGTAATGTTGCATGAATTATCCTAGTTCATACATTTTTGTCCATTAAGCCATAGATAAAATTAAAGAGTTAATTGTTATAATTATCCTTTAGGGGTCAGAGTTTAGATTAAAAATGTAAGAGCAGTAAAAATTTGCTCTTAGGTTATCCTGTTAAATAGTACCTTAAATCAGTAAGTCTCCAGTGTCATTTCCCTGTCGCGCCCTCTGCCTCCCCCACCTCCCTTTACTTCCTCCTTACTGCTCTCCCTTCCACAAATATTTATTGAAAGCTTTCTGAGTATAAAACATATTAATGTAATTACAAATATGTTGCCATACAAACAAATGCAAAGATTTCTTAGATAAAAAGGACTGTTAAGATTAGTCTCGAGCAATATTTGAAGAAGGAAACAGCCGTGCCCTTGGAGGGATGGTATCATGAGTAGGCATCGACTACCTCAGGGCGAAATTGGCTGTATATGCCCGAGTCCGAAAGTCCAGTTATGGAAGGAGTCCTGTAGATTCTGTAGGTCCAGCAGGGAAGCAGTCATGCTCCAACTAACAGAGGGATGTTCTGTTAGACAATGATTCAGCTAAGGAAATTACAGACAAACAGTTCCACACGACCTTTTAGTAGGCCCTTAAGAGGGGAAAGTGCATGGTACAGAAAAAAGCATGCACAGTAAGGAGGACAAAGGCACATAGAGTGGCTTGGGCCCACAAAGAAGACAGAATCATTATTAAAGAAACCAAATCCCTTTGTCTTTATTGGTGGACATGAGCTGCAGTGGAGTGGACCAAACAGAGTGTCCCCTTGTCAAGAATATTAATTTAAATGGATTTGCTAGCTGTTCATTTTGTTTTTCTTGTTCTTTTTCTTGATGGAGGTAATATGGCAGTTAGAATCAAAGGGGTATCTAAGGAGGATGATTTCAGATAACAGTGATTAAGAGCATGGAAGTTGGAGTCAGACTGGATTCAAATTTCAGTTTCACTACTTACAAATTATGTGGCTTTGGGCAGATTATTTAAGTTCCTTGTGCCTAGGATTCTTATCTTTAAAACTAGAAAAACAATAGCGTGCACCTCATAGAATTGTAATGAGGATTAATTGAAATAATACTTCTAAATTACCTAGAATAATGCCTGGCCAATAGTAAATCAATGTTAAATATATTTTAAAAATTAGATAAAGGCTGTCTGCATAAATAGCTCACAACAGAAATTGTAAATACTATCATTGTAGGGGAAAAGAAAGGCATATGTGAGGTATTTAGCGCTTGGAACTAGAAGTGTGGCTTGTGGTATGTACAGGAAGGAAGGATCTAGAATTTATTTCCTCTAGTTTTATATAGCCCTATCTAATTCATGCCCAGACATGCCAGATTAATCTGGATATACTCTAAGATCAGCCATATAAGTATTAAAAGAATCTAAGATTTCATATTACTATTTGAACGGACAAGAGCTGTTGAGACTCGAACTATGCTTCTAAGTTAGCAAAATTTGAGCCAAACTTCTCTTATTGGGACTTTTAATCTTCAGGCCTAGAAACCTTGGGGCTCCTGATAAAAATCCCATACCACACAGTCCACACAGGTCCACAGACTGGACAAACAATAGCTAGAAGACTGTCGAGCTTCAGAGCCTGTCACCTGTGTTTGACTGAGCAGTAGATAGCCAGCCCTTGGGATATGTATAGGTTTTTTTGTGGATGGCAACTGGGACTTTTTGACATTTGAAAGTCTCATTCTGTCCTTGAATCTCTGACGCATCCATTTGGAGAGTCCCATAAATGTGAAGATATTTAGCTGGAGAATGAGGCAGATTAGAAGTGATTAATTGTCCTGTTGAAAGTTTAATTCATATTTTCCGTTATTATTGGGCTGGAGTTCTACTGGATGGCAAAAACGTGAATTTTTTTCTGTCACTCTGTTCAGTCTGTGGAGAGCAAAGGATTATTCTGTACAATATGTTTTCTAATAATTTGTCCAAACTAATTTCGTATTCCAGAGTCACATCTTGCTCTTGGGTTTTTCTCCCCACATTTCCCCCTAGTGGGTTATTTATACTTTTAACAAAATGATGAATGATTCTTTGTATATTCTAAATGTGCTTGTTTCCTCTGGCGAATCTGAGTGAAACAAGTACACTTTTGCAGAAGAAACCTAATGTGGTTACCTGGTCCTTTGAAACGGGCTTTATCTTTGATTCTAAGCATTTTCTACAAATGGAATGCTGTATATTAAAAAGCTACAATATTTCATATTTTTAATAGCAGAGATAAGATTGTAGGAACAAGTTATAATAGGAGGGATTTTAGTTTCTTTTATAGAGGAATATTTTATAACAAACTAAATCCATTTAGGGATTTAAAAATATTTTTTCTCTGGATGTTACTATGAAACTTTTAAAGACATGAAATTATTTTTCTCTTTCCTAGAGATCCTTTCCCTCTTTCTTTCTCTCTCTCAGGTTACCTTCTCTGTCTCCCCCTTGCATTTCTTTACTTTGCCATTTAAGCATTTGACTATAGTTTTGACTTAAGAGATGAGTCCATTTGTTTTTGTACTGCACACATACACATACACATGCATATTTGATCGTGGATTTTGGAAAAGAAAGAATAAGGCAAAGTGAAGATATGGGACAACTAAGGCACAAAATTCTTCAGAGAGCTGCTTTATTTTTTTTCCTTATATAATCAAAGTGCTATAAAAATTGTACTTAAGTTTTTGGAATTTCTCAAATGGAAATAGTATGGAGATTTTTTTAAAGGGCAGTTATGAACATGTGCATAAGTAATTGTGCAGTAGATAGCATGAGTAGAAAATATATATATAAACTTATTTGTCATGTATCTTACTGAGAATTGTTTATATAAGGTGGACTTCAATAAAAATTTTTAGTTCTGAGCAAGACGTTGTGACACTTACATGGGAACATATATATGTTCATGACATAGCTCATACTCTCCAGAAATTCATATTTAGTTGAAGAAAAAAAATGGACATCATGAAGATACAAGCTAGTCTGTGAATGGCACAGGACACTCAAGGCATTTTGACTCATTGGGAACATAGTGGACAGATGTGTATAGGCACAGTTCTCTGTAGCAAGGGTGCATACATTCCATTAGTTTCTCCTCAGACTTTAAAAGTGTGAGGGAGCTGTTGAAATAAGTAGGGACGGTCACTTAGAGGAAGTAATAGAAACTTGGGGCCTAACAGCTGTATATGATGACTGTGTGGGGGACACATGGAAGAGAATCCCATGAGAGGTCAAGAGCATGAGTGGATGATATAAGGTAGGAAAGTAAGTTTGTTCAGAAATGATGAGTAGGAAGCCAAGTTGAATTAACGCTGAACTGTGACAAATTATAGAAGGTTTGGGTTTCCAATTAGGACAGTATGGGTAGAATGGGGACTTGAAATGTTTTTGAAAGTTGAAATTGACTGTTGTGTATAAAACAAATTGGAAAGTGAAAAGAGATTAAGTTAGCATTACGTTTTTCTGGTTTTTGTTTTTACATTGCATATATAAGTTCATTAAGATTTAATATGAGCAAGAAAAAGAAGAATCAAGGATGTCCATGGAGGTCGGACCTGTCAATACATTCACTCATTCACCCCCACCAAAGAGTGACTTAGACCCTGTGCTGGGAACCAGGCACCGTTCTAGGAAATCGAAATACATCAGTGAACAAAGTGAAGTTATTCCTTCTAAGGTATTTACATTCCAGGCAATGGTACAGAGATCTTCAGTGAATGGGACAATTACAGTGGTGAGACAGAGCAGGGAAATGGAACGAGACTCAGACCATTGTAAAAATCTACTCACCCTGGAAAAAAGGCACAGCTTATTCTTTAACTTAATCTATTTGCTGTCATTCCTTTTCTTCCAACCCCTTAAACAATAGGTGACTTTGTCACCAGGATGAGAAACAGACCTCCAGAATGTAGATGAACCTATGTGGGTAAAGAATGCTGAGATCTGGACCAACACAGTCATCTAAATAACCATATTGTTAAGACAAACTTCAAAGAATTATTAAGGCATTTATACATCATCCTCACACTGACCACTACCCAGAAGGCCCTAAAAACTCTAAACCCTAAACCCTTAAGTGAACCTCCTCTCTGAGGTTACATGTATTCCTGTCTGAGTATGTACCGTTTTATCAAATAAACATTTTTGCTGCATAAGCCTATTGCACTTATTGCTGAACTCTTTTTCATGATAAAGACAAGAGCTTGCAGACCTCCACTTCTGGTGGTAAATGTCTTCATCACTTTGCTGTTTCATTCAGCTTTCTGGTCTTAACACAATCCTTTTTTCTCTCCCTATTTTATTCCAGTCCAGTAGCGAAGTGGAAGTTCTCAGAACATAATCTCACTCCATCCACTGCTCCACAGCTCCCCCAGATTCTGGGGTGATAGTGACGTAATTCCCAAGCCTCGTAGACCAAGCAGATGTTAGACACCAGGGGACCCTGACTTTACGAGTTGGTAAGGGATGTTCCCTATGCCAAGTAGGAGTTCAGTGAACTTCCCTTTTCTCCCCCGATCCTTCCTTTCTCTCTACTGCCTGCATGGCTGCTGACATTTGCTTCTACTCTTGCTTTATCATGAATTCCTTTCTCGCTGGCACTTGTTCTATGGAGAATTCTTTCTTGATCAGTCAAGAGCCCTCCCTTGTCCAGGGTGAGGTTTTTGCCTACTGTGCAGGGAGGGACCTCGCCAAATGCAGCTGCCTGGCAATGGTGGCACAAAGTGTTGAAAGGGGAATATGTTACAAAGTAGTGGAGCTATTTCTAAAATTTTGAGCCAGAACAATAGGCAAGAGATTTGCTCATTGGAGTTTGAACAAACGATATTACTTGTCATTAATTTTCCATTTGAACTAATGGATAAAGCAACTCAGTAATATTTATATTAAACACTTATTTCAGGATAATCTTGTTCTTCATCTATTTGAGTGTTCTAGAAGGCCTGAAATAAAAGGAAAAAGGAAATAAAAAAGAAAGGAGAAAGGAAAAGAATAGGAAAATATCTAAAGTACTTTGGATAGTCAGATAGTAGCATTGAATCAACTGGGTATTAAACATTATATAAAATGAACAATCTTCAATATATGGAAGTTTCCATTCATGTTTTGTAATAGTGTGATTTAACTCTGAGAAATACATTTCCCTCAACAAAATCTAAAACAAAGTTCTGCTAAAACATGGTCATAAAAGCTTAGAAAAAGGGTGTGTAATTCTGCTTGGGGCTGTCTGGCAAGCTTTGCCCAAAGCAGTGCATCTCAATATAAGTCCCAAAGGTGGACCTGCTATGAAAGGGCATTTCAGATAGAGGAAACTGTAAAGGCATATGCGTTGGAGAGGCATATAAAGTAGAGAATTCTAGGGAAATTGCAAACTGAATGGTAGAATGCTGGTAGAATTGTCAAAGGCATGGCATGACCTGAAATGTGGCAGGGACGGACTTCACGAAAGGCCTTCGTGTCAGTATGTGTTAGAACATTCGGAAGTGGAGTCCTTCAAACCCTGTAATGTTAGAAGAAATAATGCCGTCACTATATCCCCCAAACATAATATGGCAAGCAATAATGCAAAGCCATGAGGTCTTGTGAAATATAATGATGTAGTCTAAGGCGCAGCAAGTGGTCATTTTTAGGATGAATCTAAATTCTCTGCAGTGAGGAAGAGTCAGACTATAAATGCATATAGACGGTGTAATGAGTTTCCAAAAGGCAATGCTCTTCTAGTCGGAGTATAGAAGAGAGTCCCAAAGAGAATAACACTGTTATTAACTTACCTAATAAATATTTATTAACTGCCCACAACATATCTCTGTGAGAGATGAGAGTCTTGCTCTTGAGAAGTTTATAAGGTACCAAAAAAATCACGATCTTTGAGTCTGAAAAACTAAAGCAATAGAATCGCCTGAACGATGTTGTGGCTACTTCCTGCCCGCCAGGCACCTTGAGTGAATTATGTCGCTGATCTTCAAGGATTAGGAAGGTTAATGGACAATTGCATTTCTTAATGTGCTTGTAAGTGCTTTTTTGTGACCTGCCTGTTAGCCTATTTATAAGACATGCCACAAAGTAGTCTAGGGGGAACTCTCTGAACTACTGCTGTACACCTGGAGTTGTGAAAATGAAACAAATATCATTTTTAAGTATATGCTGAAAGAAAGGAATGTATGAGCAAAACAGAGAGAGGGCGTTACACCACATGACTTGGGTCAGTTGGTGGCCTACACAAGACACTCACTGATTCTGTCTAGGATCTGCCAGGGACACTGAGCCTCGGGAGAACCGGGCTTCCTCCCCAGCTCCAGGGATGATGCTTCGTCAGTTCAGGTCGATCATGGTAATTCCATACCCCTGCCGACCGACTCATTCTGACATGGACATGTGACAGAATTTTGGCAAGTGAGATGTGAAGGGAAATCAGTTGGAAAGCTTATGGAACAATTTTAGCCAATCTCATTTAAGGAAATAAGGAAGAGAATATGTTTTATATTCATTATGGCTTTTGTATGTTGTGTGAGGATGTAATGTTTGAGGCCACTGCAGCCATCTTGCTGTAATGAGCGAATAAGCCTGAGGACCTATGTCTGCATTCTTACGAGGGCAGAATGGAAGCGAGGGGAAGAACCCGAGTTCTTCATGGCATAGTGGACTGGTTAGTTCATCAGTTAACCATCCCTACCCTGCCACAGCTATATGAATGTCTGTATGACATAACAAGTGTCTTCACTGAAGCCAGTTTGGTCTTGATGGTTTTTCTTGCAGCTGAAAGCATTGCTGGGGTGGAAAACCTTCCTTTACCATCTTAGGATCAGGGTTTGGGGGCGTCTGCAAATTAAACTGACAAAAGACAGATTAATAGGATAAAAAGCATATGTTTCTTTATTGATATTAATATTCTTATGTGTATGCAGGCCTCACAGGAAAAAAAAATGAAAACACGAAGAGGCATGTCCATCTGGGGCATCTATGTACCATTTTAACAAAGGTTGATCAATTGTGAAATAACTAGACAGAAGAAAAGAGGGTTTGGGCTACTAGCGACAATAAATTGTGGGAAGATGGCTAGGAAATGGATAGTAGATAAGGATAGTGGAATGTGGTTCACTATGTAGCTAAGAGTTGTTTTCCTCTTCGCGGAGCAGGGAACACATTTACAAATTGAAAGCGATGTCACCTTTACAGAAGGAAATTTATGCACTGATTTTAGGCAAAAAAAGGGAGGGCAGAAAGTTCTTCCTGCATTTGCTACTTCTTAATTGCCTTCAGCTCAAAATAATGCTTATGGCAAGTGCCATATTCTGGGGTTGTATGTTCTGAACCCCTTCAGCACCCCCCATAATGATGCATCATGAGGTGGGGACTTTGGGAGGTTGTCAGAATTAGATGTGGTCGTGAGGGTGGAGCCTTCATGAGAGGGATTAGTGCTTTAATAAGGGTCACATGAGAACTTGCGGCCCCTCTCTGCCGCCAGCCATGCCAGGACAAACAAGTCAGTGGTCTGCAGTTGAGGAGAAGGCTCTCACCAGAACCCAAGCATGCTGGCATCCGTATCTTGGATTTCCAGTCTCCAGAACTGTAAAAATTAAATTTCCGTTGTTTATAGGCCACCTGGCTTATGGTATTTGGTAGAGCTGCTTGAGGTGAGACACTCCAGTCCTGTGTTCCCAGAGGTTGACTGCTTTTGTTCAGGCTGCTGGATACATTTTGTGCTCTTTCAGAGTACAGGCAGATTGGAACGGGGTTCGTTTTCATGTCAGACATATTTTTAAATTATTTTTGTGTCTATAGTAAAACCAAATCTCAAGCATCGTTAGAGTGCAGGTGGTGGTGAGAAATGAGTTGAAAAAGAAAAAAAACAAAATTGAAATGATTTACAAAAAATCTACAACAGGTTTTGAACTAGGCATTTCAAGTTTATAATTAAGACACTTTTCTTATTTTGGGCTAGAAAGTAAAAACAGAAAGACCAAAAGCAGGTGATCAAGGGCTAGTAATGGTTTGAGAAGACAGCTATTTTTCAGGTATTAAAAATAAATGCAGCTCTGCCGGGATATAAAGGAAATGGACGACCCCCATCTTTCCTCAGAACACACATACAAGTGAGACAATAACCCTTAATAAATAAAGCCCGGGAGTAAGGAAATTCAGAGATTTGAATCAGTAAAATGTGTCATTTTATATCTTTATTGATAGATTTGTGTAGGGATCTGAATGACATTTAAGAACCTCTTGGTTATATGAAATTGAATTCCAGTGAAACTGGGCTGTTATTTTGTGAAGTATCTGGCAGCGATTTTTTTTAAGGAAGATATCATTTTAATTAGTGTATTTGAAGGTTGAGGGAATAGTTTTATCCTTTCAAAGTAGCGATTTTCTTCACAGGCTTCAGTTCTATGTCATATATTACTGACCTTTAAAATGTCTCTGAATTACTGCTGTTTTCCCTTCTTAAATTGGGAGAACTTTATTCCTGATTGAGAAGCCAGGACTGAAAATGTCACTTTTCCCTTTGAGGTGTGAGGTATGGAGGAAATCCTTTGGAAATGTTCAGTTTTCTAGTCTCACAGTGTGCAACTTATACTTGTAAAGAATGTTAGGTCAAAATTTTTTACCATTGGCATTTCTCACATTAAAATGTAAAGGCTTGACACTGATGTAAAAAACAAGTAGAACCCGCAAAAAATTCCCCATCTGTTTTAGGAAATTCAGTATTCAACTGAGAGCAATTATTGGCAATATCAACATATTGATAAGAAATATCAGAGTTCAAGAGGCCAGTCTGGGTCTTCACTTTTTACTTGTTTTGTGATATTGGCTTAAGAAGGGTCCCTTTTTAAGGAAGACTGTGATCTCACGTGGATTGACAGGCTTGCAGTCATGATTCCTATATTTATGTGTCATGGCTCCAGACCCAGAAAAAATTATTCACTCACTTGGAAAATGTCATATAAGTATAGGATTTGATGTTTTGAAATTCATTAAGTGTTTACTGTGTGAGTGACCTGCGTGGGTGACATGATCATAGCACTTTAAAATTGTTCTAGCAGCTTCCTAGACTACATAGAGAAAAATTTCATTTTCTCAACAATTTGTTGGATACCACCATAGGAGACTAGTAAAAGGAAATAGATGTGTACATGCAGTGATATCTAAGTATAAAAAAGAACTTCAGGTGATATAGTTGAAGTACAACTAGATGAAGGGACAAATATTAGGTACCATTTGATGAAAAGAAAACCACCCATCCATTCAGGCAACTTGTGTACATTGAATACCTCTAATGTGTCAGGGACCATGTTTTGTGTGAGAGTTATAGTGGTAAACAAAATGGATTTATGGAACTTATTCTTGGATTTTAATGAAAACATTTCACTCATACTTAATTACAAGCCAGGTCAAGTATTGTCCTTAAAATGTATAATTGGGTAGAGGTTGGTATATATACACAGGGCAGAGAATTTAACATCTATATTTTTTAATGAGCTGGGAACCACTAGGTGTGCTATACTTATTTATTTAAGTAATCTTTGTGACCTTCTGTTGCTTCACTTTTAAATCTTCAAAGCCACGAGAAGTTATAGTTTTTCAGAGAAAATTAACACAAGGAAGCCTGAAAAGTGAAAAGCATTATACAGATTTAAGTTGTACGGTGTTGTAAGATGATAGTTAAAGGTACTAAGACCAAGCACATCACTTGCAGAACAAGATGGTTATACACAAGGAATCATGGTAAGCCAGATAAAGTGGATATTTCTGTTACAAGTAGTTCACAAAAATATTTTACAGTAGGGAGTTGTTGATTTTTGAAAACAGTCAGTAACATGATAAATGTAGAAATAGATTGCCATGGTCTGAGAAAAAAAAAATCCTTGGGGAAGAGATACAAGGTGGGGCTACAAGTGGAAGTCCTGATTCAATTCCATTTGTAGAGGTGTAAGTGGAAATACCACCCTTTTACATTCTGAACTCTTTCCCCCTCAGTTCCCTTCTCGAGCTTTCCTCTCCCAGCAATGTCATCTTGCCAGTGGCTAGTTATGACTTTTCTGCGAGTCAAATAGTTCCGAGAGCCCCTAAGGGCCCGTGTCTGGGGTCCTCGTGTGTGTGGGTTTTGGCCTCTTCCTTCTACTCTTTCTCTAGAGTATGGAATACACTCTCTTGTTATCTATTCCTTTATGTTTTCCTGCATATTTTCCTGATTTATATTGTCTGCATATTTTTCTTCTAAAAGGAGAACCTTTAAAGTTTAAATTCTATAGATCTTGGCTTCCTCTCAGCTTAACTCCATGGCACACTGGAAGCAGATTTGTAGTGCATATTTCTGAGTCCTTCTAAGTAGCCGTAAGGACCGAAGAGCAATAGAATAACAAACCAGTAGAAGAAGTAGCCCACGGCTTTTTATCATTCTCAAGCTACTCAAAATTATAACCTATTTCAGGAAGAAAAAATAAAATTCCTAGAGTTCGCTGTTCTCTTCCTTTGTGTCAGACAAGCAAGCACTCTAACATTCCAGGTTTTTAAGGGACATTATCACCTAGAATTGATAGGTTCTTTTGATAGTCTTTTGATAGAATTTCCAACTGTGATACTTATTTCATGCCTACACAGCATTCTCAAAAATCGTTGTATTATGAACGTCTAATTTGGCCCTTTGATATATTATGCTAACAGCAACCTATCTCCTGAAAGACAACACTTAGATTCTGTGGGTATCAGGGTGATTGGCCTTGACACCTGTCAGTCCAGTAATCACCAAGGAAGATTTGGCTGAATTAATCTGTTTCCTGGTTATCTGTTTCTCCTTTACTAACCATTTCTGTCCTTTATACCAGGTTGCAATCTTAGATAGTTTAAAGTTTAGTTCCAAGAAAAAAAAGGAGTTTCATCAAAGGTATGAAATTCAAGTACATAAATGTAACATCAGTTCAGTGCAGTTTCCAAAATATAAATCATCATTTGGCATGAGGAAAGCTTTCTGCACTCCTCTATAGAATAGCACTTCAAATCAGGAGCATTTCCTCAGACATGTAATTACAGTTACCCTCTTCCGGGCACTCTCTGTAGGGTGGGAGCTCCCCGGGTGGGGACGTGACAGCGAACGCAAGTGCAGACAAGCACAGAGAAGGCACTTTCAGGACTTTTTAATTCTGTATCGTCTGACTGTATTTCTATTTAATCATGACTTTTTAAAAAATCTTTTTTTTTTTTTTTTTTTTAGTGGGAAAGGGTTGGTCAATCACCAAATAAGGCAGGTTATTTTCTCTCCTTTGTGCTTGTGACAATCTTGGATAGTTGATATTGTCTTTGTACAGTGCATGCTTGTTTCCCAATGGTTTCCCACCTGGGATAACCCTGTCTCTTTTCTGTTTTCATGACCATTTTTCTTTTCAGGGAAAATTGGAAGAAAGTAGAACAGGATAGGCTTGTATTATTTTGTGCTCTTTGTTGCATCTCGTAATTTTTTCTGTCCCTTTCTGCACTGTTTCAAAAAAAAGAAAAACCTTTGTCTGATGCTTTTCCCTCTCTTTGAATACCTTCCTTTTTCTTTCTTCTCTTTTGTCTTTCTTGTCATAGTTAACAGTACCAGTTTTTTAAGTTTTTCTAAAGGTATTTGAAAAAGCAGTCCCATTATAGTTGTATAAAATTTTTCTTCATTCCTCCCATCATCCCATTTTCTGTATGACTTATAGAAGTCATTTTCTGTATGACTTATATGATCCAGCCCAAACAACTAGAATGAATATCTCGATTATTTCTGCACAGATTACACAGCATGGAAAAGACTCTGTCCTTGTACTTCCCATCCAAAAACACTTATATTATTACAACCCATGTTTAAGAGCCTGAAAACTGTACATAGAGTCTTATTGCAGCAATTTTGCATATTTACTTTAAATTTGTCTTTGAGTAGAGAATCCCTGTGATTTCTCTCAGGGCGTGGAGACATTGGAAGACTAATTATTCATGTGTCAGTTGGAAGAAGTGAGGTGGCAAGTGTTGACATTTGAATTTCTGGAGAAGGAATTTTGTTTTTATCAAAATAATGATGTGCCAGTTAGTATTTTATATGTGTTGATTCATTTTCACAAATACAGAGTTAAAGAAAAGCTCAAATGTGAAGTCTTTGTGAAAAGTTAGCAGATGATAAAATTTGGTTCTTATATAAGAAGAGAGGCAACCAAAAATTAAAGAAAAAAAAGCTGAATTTAGCGTTTTGAGAAATTCTACACTGGGAATGGAAACAATTAAATGAAGAGGAAATAGTTCTAACTATTCCAATTTCAAGCTGCTTATTTGAAAGTAACTATGTATTATATATTTACTAATCTTGATAAAATGATACCAATGTACATTTTACATCAACTGTATCAATACTGTTATTATTGTTATCTTTGTCAACATTGTCATCATTATCATTGAACACCCACTCCCTACAAAGATGCTCTGTGTTTGTGCTCTAAACAGAGATTAGACAATAGCTCTGGTCACAGTGTTGCTATAATCTAGTAGAGACAGTAGATATACATAACAATAAAGGAATGCTAATAAAAATCCTTAGACTTTAAGACTTCCCAGAATTTGCCCTAATTCATTATGATTTTCTCCTTTATGCTATTATATATAATTCTTCTAACCTTTGTAATTTGCTTAACATTGGATTTTAATCTGTCTGGTTCATACAAAGAAAACCTGTAATTCCAAATGTGATTTGTCTTCTTTATAAAACTAATCTGATATGAACTATATTTCACTCACTAGAGAATATAGTTTCCTTTAATTTTTAATACATGTTTATATTCAACAGTGTAATTAATGCTTATTACTGGAAAAAGTAATGTTGCACATCTTATAATCTTAGCGTGAAATCTGAGGGGGGTTTGGGTGAGGTGTGCCCCGGCTACTCATCTTAAAGCAGTGACTCAGAGATGTAGCCCCTCCCACTGTGTCGCTCTACCATCATGGAGTCTGTCACTTTCTGCCTCACATGCATGAGAAAGAGTGAACAGTCACATGAAACCTTTTAGGAATATGTCAGTTCGGCTAGGGTTCCATTGGCCTGACTTTAGTCGTATGACTTCAGCTTAATAGTAAGGAAGTCTGTGACATGTGGTCTTCTTGTGGGACCTTCAGAAAAGAGAATGGGTTTGGTGAGTCCAGCATTGTCTCTGTCTCAGTAGGCCTATGGAGATTGGGAACTTGAGAAACAGAACAGATGATAAAAACAGCCTTGGAAGACAGTGACAGTGATAGAGAGTTTTTCAAGGTGGACATCAGAGTTTCATGATAGCAAAAGTACAAAAGAAATCAGTAAACTATGTAGCCTCTGATTTTTGTCATTCTCGAACCGCTCAAAATTATAATCTATTTTAGCAGGAAAATAAAAAATAAAAATCCAGGTCCCTATTATCTTCTTTTGTATAAGACAAGCAAACTCTCTGACTTTGTAGGTGTTTAAGGCACCAGTGTTTTTGGAAAGTCACCATTCAAGAAAACAGAAAAGGAATCTATCTTTAGACCTTTATCTCTGTTTGATATATATTGATACCATGGAAGGTGAAATAAAAAGCATATGTGACCATAAAAAATTTTAACTGATTTTGGTAAACCTGCTCTTCCAATTAGCTGTTATATATAGAACACCTTGGAAAATTTAGAGGGCAGTGGAATCAATGAGCAAGAACTAACACAGTCTTATAAAGGATAAATTATATTGAAATTGATAGTTTCATGTAGAATTACGAACTTTGAGAATAGAGGAAAGACAACAGATGCAATATGTAGTTCCTAGAATTTAAAAAACTATTGAAAGTACCTGAAGAAATGTGTGAAGAATTGATTGGAATGGGCACTGTCATTTTACCCGAGAAATGAGTGGCGGTGAATGAAAAACCGCCTGCTGAGTAATAATTACACGGTAAGCTTAATGGCATGGCCTTGAATTCTGGCAGGGCTATCCAGAAATAAGTCAGTGTTATGGTGATTCTTTCCGCCTCCCCCCTGCACCCCCTCTGGCCTCTATCTCTCTTTCTCAGCATATTTTTATTATTCTATAAAAACAGACTATTAATTAGTCTACTATTATAATAGACTAATATCATATAGTGTTCTAGCCAATTAATAAATAAATCTGTATTGCCGGACTGTTGTGCTGATCAAGAATTTTGATTGTCATTAACTGATGAATTGTTCATAAATTGGTTGTTTTATTTTAATGTCTTTGCTTTTCATGAGGCTGCATTTCATAAATGTGGTTGCAAGTTTCTTTTATAGACTCTTGATCTACTTTGTTTATTTTTAAAGATTTTTATAGGGGGCATAATTTTCTTCAAGAACTTCTTTCTTGCCCTATTTTCTTGGATGTTTTTCCCTCTCCCTCACTGTTTTACTTTTTTTCTTTGGCTCCAGTACTCTCACTAGGATATTAGTTTTTAAGTGTTAACTGTTATAAATGAGTAATAAATAGGGTATTAGGATTGTGAAGTACAAAATGGTTGGTTTTTAGGGTTACATCTGGCTTAAAATTACTGCTCATATTAATTGGGTAGTCTTGGGCAACTTTGCCTAACAGCTTTGAGCATGATTATCGTAAAAATTGGTATAAATAAATAAATACATATGTTAGAGGCATGCTGTGAGAATTAAATGATAGGACATATATAAAAATGGTTAACAGGTGAATCTTAGAGAGTAGGTATGTAGTCTATAAAGTTCTTTTTTCTGTCCTCTCTTCTTAAGTTAATCTATCCTTTCAGCCTTCCTCATTTCCTTTATCTCTTCAAAATGACGTTTGTACCTTAACAGAGACATCAATATCCTAATCTAAGGTTTAACTTTAGTATACCCCTTAAGTCACATTTTGCCGAATTTTTATTCAGTCACCAGAGCCACTGCAAGAAAATAAAGGAGCAAACAGAGTATTTCTGACTGTAAGTATTATTATCCTGCCATATTTCAGTGTGAACTTAGGGAAAATGTTAGCATTGGCTGTTTCTGTACCATCTCCAGAGTATTTTCTCATTACCCTCTTGATTTCACTTAACCCACACATTCTGATTAATGTCATTGTGGCAAGAACATACTTTCCTAAAAATGTATAAATAGTAAGAAAGACTGTTTCAGAGCAGCATCTTGAAGCGGCTGTTTCTGTGGGGGTAACTGTGTCTCTCTCCTGACGGAGTTCAAGACGTCCGTGATAGTTGGTAGTCACGAGCCAGCCCACTAATGAAGAAAAACAGCATTGGCAACGATTGCTCCTAAAAATTCCCCTCTTGGCTACTGCAGAAACTCCTAGTACTTCCCCTTAATGTCCCTTCCTGTCCCTCACCTTCCTTTACACTGAGTGGACAACCTTTATTTGAAATGTTAAGCACTGACGCAGTTTCTTTCTCACTATCCCCTCTGTTTGCTTCCTTCCTTTCTTAAATGCTTCCTGCATCGTAGCACTGAACTATTATGCACCTTGTGGATACTATTTTAAAGCTGATACATTTGTATTTTTTTAACAAGTGAAACTGTTGTGGGTTGACTCATCATATAGAAGTAAATATTACTCAGCGGAAGGCAAGTTATGATGGTAGAAATTGGATGCTGAGTGAGAAGTTGCTGCTTTAAGTGACCACAGAAATGGTTGACAGCGTAAGGGAACACAGGTCCACTTATGTTGTGTGTATGGCTGGAGACATCATTTTGAATATCTGTGTTATGAATAAGGTGCAGATATAAAGACATATCGGTACTCTGCATGGAATTAAGAGGACAAGCAGTTTGTTTTCCTAACGGTGTGAACATGGCCTGTAGTTCATCAGAAATAGCAAATTTACAAAAACAGAATTGACAGAAATATGCAAAACTTTTCCAATAGTTTACTTTTGAATACATTACAAAATATAACAGAACATAGTAAATTTTGTGTCATTCTATTTCCCAGGGTAAGTACTAGGTTTTTAAATCATAGAATATCATCAAACTTTGTTTTGAACTTCATTTCTTTTTGAGCTAGAATTTTGGAAGATTGTGTATTTTCTTGAAGAAAATGTTCATCCAGTTACTAATGATACTGAAGGGATGGAAATGTAATTCCTAGAAATCACTTACCACTTTTTAAAGTTTTATAGTTCATGACCTGGGATACTGAAAATTGAAATTTGATTTAATACTTAGTGGAAAGAAGAGAATTTATTATTCATATCTCCAATATTAGAAAGTATTTGAGGTTTCTGTTACCAAACGTCATAAGATGTATTTCAGAAAATTGATTTTTAAATAAAGTTGTAGAGTGAAAAAAAGAAAAGAAAAGATGTGCTGGAAGGAATTAGGTCTTTAACTCTTTAGCTGACCCAAACAAGTTGGACAAAGTTCCTACAGAGTTTTGTTTCATTTTCCCATCAATAAAGAGAGCGATAATATTTAATTATTTATTGCACAAGAGTATTGTAATAATTAATGTTTTAAAGCACTTTGAAGATGAAAACAATTTTATAAGCCTCATTCTTAAAGGCAAATTTTTATGGTGAGTATTAACCAACTGAAGTCATGCATTTGTTCTCCTCAGCTTAGTGTTAAATGCTTCGCGTGGATCTGTAGGTTAATTCTGAATTTAAAAACAACACTTTTGAAAAGGATGTGAAGTCGTGCTTTGAATCTTGATGTTTAGACGGTGAAATCCTGGCTAACTTGTTCTTCTGAATTTTGTTTCTTGCCTTGTCGTTAGCCTCTCCCATCCCAGTGAGTGAGGAAGTATTGCTCCCAGCTCTGTATTACCAGACATTTGCCATGTTAGCACTTCCAAGAGTCACCTCTCTCTAAATCATTTATTTAATAGAAAGAGAAAGTGTGACTATATGATGGCAGTTCTACATATGGAAAAAACAAGATTATTCATTCATTTAAGAAATATTGATTGGGCATTTTCATCTAATGGAAGAATTCAAGTAATTATATCAAGTGACAGGTACTCTTTAGAAAGTTAAAAGTCAGTATTTATTTAATGGCTGAGAAGAGGAAGGCGTCACGTATATGGTTTCAGGAAACACAATTTCTGTAAAGGTAACATCTTAGAGGTGCCTTTATATTTAACAGGGAGAAAGGGAGGAGTGGAGGTCTAGAGCACTGGTTTTCAATAGGGACAATCCTGTCTCCCCCACCTCCACCACCTGGGACATTTAGGCAATATTTAGAGACGTTTTTGGTTGTCACAACCGAGGAAGTGCTCTAGGTGTCCCGAGATGCTGCTAAGCCTCGTACAGTGCACAGGGCAGCCTCCCCGACAAGGACTTATCCTGGTTTTAATGTCAGTAGGGCCACACTTGAGACACTGATTGTGATACAGGAGACAGAACTATCAAAGATGCCCGATGGAGAAAGCACAGGATGTAGATCAGGAGTAGAAAAATAAGAGTTAGATAATATTGAAAATGTTTCTACAACTTTGAATATTAGGTTAGACTACAGATTGATTCATTCTTTTGACTATCCATTCGCACACGCACACACACACACACACACACACACACACACACACACACACACACAC
>JAQQAC010008864.1:15865784-15887844 GCA_029783875.1 Phataginus tricuspis
ACACACACACACACACACACACACACACACACACACACACACACACATATACACCTGCTTGGCTTTATTTCGGCTAGCAGTTTCTGTTGCCAATGTACCTTTTCTATCCTTTATACAACCCTGACCCACCCATGGTGCGCTGGGCAGCTTCCATCGTTGGCTCTTCCAGATTCACCCTCCACTCTTCTCCCCACGTCCCAGGATGCTGATCTTGATGGACTTCATGCTTGCGCATCTCTGTGTGTGGTTTTGGCGGCACTCTGGGGAGCTGAGAGGGAGAGGAGAAGGCGACTGGGGCACTTCTTCCTTGTCTCCCTCTTCCAAGTAGTCGGGCTACTGCGGACTTGTGCGTTCCTTAACTGAAGACCACAAGTCCTTTCAGACGGCCTTTCTCAGAGAGCTACTCTCTCTTGTCCCTTCTGGCCCAGGGCTGGCGATGCTCCTCACCGATTGTTAAGTATGAATCTATACTGTCCTTCTTCATGAACTTGTCCACACTTCTATAAAGAAGCCCCTCATTCAGCTCTCCTTAGAATGCATATCTGGGACCTCAGTGTTCTGTATGGAGCGCATGACTTGGGAAATGTTCATATGGCATTTGCTTATAAAAAAGTTCTGCATAGGAAGGAGTCCAGCAAAGCTTAAATTTCATATTATGACCCTTGAGGATCTGCTGAAGAATTTATCTGTTAGCTTATTTATTGGTTTGTTTATTTTTAACTGTGACACACTTGAGAGGTTTGACCGTTTCACAGAACCATATTGGTATTCTGTATGTAATGCCACATTTGGTATATTTGATTGCCAAGAATATGTAAGGTTTTGGAAAAGTGATGTCGCTCAAAAAGAGCTGTGCTTTATTCTGGTGGGTGGGTTGCAGAGGGAAGGAGGCAGTGAGGGGAGGAGAACAACTTAGATGCATAGTCAATGCTGAGAAATAGTTTATTCCTTGTTTTTGTTTATTTTCTAATTCTCAAGAAATAAAGACAATACTTTAAAAAGTCCAGATAATGACTCAGAGTTAGCATCGACAGGAAAACAAGAATGGAAGAGGAATTGTGCTAACACAGTTCACAATGTTTGGAAGCTTATTGGATATGATAGTGTACAATGCTGATGTGAGAAGTCGGGAAAGAGAGTAATAAAAATGTAAAACATGATGCAAAGGAACAAACTCTTTTCCCCAAATTTCTTTATAGCTACCAATCATACCCCTGCCTTCATGAACAGTTAAGAGTTTTATTGAGATGAGGTTAACATGCAAAAGTAGGGTGATAATCCTTCAGGTAAACAGAGACTAAGTTAATAGGGAAAGTAACTCCTGGTGTCAGTTAAGTGGAGAAATAGTGATTCATTTAACAGGAAACTTGAACTTCAATGTTAGACCCTAAATAGACTGAAGCAGGGACTTTTATCTTTCTCTTTGATCTTTTAAAGTATCTCTACCTCAAGAAGGAGCTACAGTAGTTTGCATGTGCCCCATGGAGAGGGGCTAGAGACTTGAGAGCCTTAGGGAAGTCTCATCATTGTCCTAGGGTCTCACATGGATGAAATAGGCCTTTATCCTCAGAGAAAAAAATGTATTTATTGTAAACCAGTTTAGCTTAAATAAAGGTACTTTCTGTGTTTTCTTTTTTGTTCAGTTATTTCATTCTTACTGGACACCATCCTTGCCAATCACTGTCATCGATTCTAGGGATACACAAATGAATGAGATATGGTCCCTGCCTCCAAGGTCTTTTAATAATCTCTCCAACTACGTCTCAACTGTTCTATGGGGAACGAAGGAAGAGGTTATTTATCCAATTTGATAAAATAAAGTTCCTCCTTGGTTAGCATGGTCATGACAGCAGTAATCTGTAAAAAAAACCCCAAAGACCAGTGTAAATCTCAGAGCAAAGTGGGGTGGTTGGTGTAATCCAGGGATTCCTCCTCCTCAGGAGGTGCTCTCTGCACCCCAGCCTTGGAGCATCTCTTCTTTATTTTCCATTAAGAGGGTGGTATTTCCTCTAACTTGTGGCTGAGGTTTTTTTTCCCTGAGAGATTATAATAGTCATTGTATAACAGAGTTAGTATCAAGCCAGTGTCTATTTTAGTTACAGAATTTCAAATATATTAACATTTTCAGTTTGAATGATACATTTCTGATTATTGAAATGCCTGTTATTCACATACTTTTTTTTTTTGAAAGTGGAAAGCAACAGAACTGTTAAAGTGCCTTCTATCTGAAGCATTCAGATAAATATTGAGAACTTGGTATTATATAATACTTTATCTTTAAAGGTAATGCATTTGATCATCTCCGAGTTCTTTTTGTTTTTCTGTTGCTGTACCACCCCTTCTTCCTGTCACTTCACCAGCATTACTAAACACTGCCTCGCTTTCCCAGTATCTTGGGTAATCTATCACATTTTAATAGCTTTATTTAAGTAGAATTTACATATGATGAAATTCACTCATTGAAATTGTATGGTTCCGTAAAGCTTAGTAAATTTATATAATTACACAGCTATCAACACTTCTAGTTTTATAACATTTCAGTTACCAAAAAATTCCCTCGTGCCCCTTTGCAGTTAACCCCCGCTCCCACTCTAGCCCCAGACAATCACTGATCTTTCTCTCTCTGTAAATTTGCCTGTTCTACGAATATAGATGGAATCATGCACTATGTAGTCTTTTTGTATCTAGTTTCTTTCCTTCATTTAATGTTTTTGAGATCCACCTACATTGCTTCAGGTATTAGGACTTTGTTCCTTAATTATTGCTGAGTAGTATTCCTTGTTTGCATGTGCCTTATTTTGTGTGTCCATTTGCCAGCTGAGAGGCATTTGAATTATTTCCAGTATTTGCCTGTTATAAATTATTCAAAGCAAGTGATTGTGATTATGAATAATACTTATCTGAACACTTGTGTTTTGTAAATGTATGTTTTCATTTCTGTTAGGCAGACACCTAGGACTGGAATTTCTGGGTTTTATGGTGAATATGTGTTTAGGAAAAAACTACCAAACAGCCACTTTTCCAGGGAGGGTGGTTATACCATTGTATGCGGCCCCCAGCAATGTTTCTCTGTATTCTTACTGATTCTTGTTACTGTCAGATGTTTTGATTGTAACAACTCAAGTGTGTGTGCTTCTGTATCACATTGTGGTTTACTCTGCAGTTGCCTCCTGACACTTATGGTGAACTTCTTTTCATATGTTTATTTTACATTTGCATATCCTTTTTTGTAAGTATCCATATACATCTTTTGCTCATTTTTAAATTTATTTATTGTCTTCTTATGTGATTATAATATTCTGCACACAGATATTTATCAGATATGACTTGCATATATTGTCTCCCAGCCCATGGCTTGTCTTTTCATTTTCTTAATGATGTTTTTGAAAGCCATGGTTATCTAAACATATATATCTGTAAACATGTACATATGTAGAGATTTTATTTGGTCTTTTCTGGTTTTATTAAAGTGGAATCTGACTTCACATACCTTTCAGCATCTTGATTTTTGCATTCCACATTACCTCATGGAAATTCCTCCACTGGGCATAATTCACTGTTTTTAAGAACTATATTCCTTAACACCATATGCATTGCCCTGTTGATGAGTATTCAGTTTGTTTCTAGGTTTATTTTTTCCTCCATAACATCTAGTAAAGCAACAGTCATACTCATATTCATATATATATATCTTAAGCCTTTATTACCATAGCTTGGAGCCTAGGAGTATGATTTTTGATTCAAAGACTGTCAATACTGTTTGTTTTGATATATGTTGCTTGATGATTTCTGAAATGGATGGGATAACTCACTTTTCAACTAAATGTGTACCCTTTCTCCCATATTTACACAAGTCAGAGAATGTCCATTTAAGATCTTTGCTGGTGAGAAAGGTAAAATGGGACCGGACATTTGTATTTCTATGATGACTAACAAATATGGGCATTTTTCATATGTTCGCTATTTGATTGGATTTTCTCATATACTAATTCTCATTTAAACTTTCATAAAACATTTTTCCAGTAATTGTCTTTTTTTCCCCCAGAATATAAATGTATTTAGAAATTACAGACTTTGTCTTTTACCATTTGAATTGCAAATATTTCTTCCTGTCATATTGCTGGACTATTGGTTTTGCTTTTGGTATTATTTGCTGTAAAAATTTAAAAATTTTATAGCTTCTAGTCTGATTAAGAAAATCTCCTTCATTGGTAGACTCATGTAGTTTCTTTAAATAGTTGTATTTTTTTTATATATATAAATTTTTTTCTAATGTTTAAAGTGGGTGCTAGGTTCCTGATAATGCATATTATCTTGAGTAACTCCATTCTCCCATTAGTTTTGTCTTCAGACTAGAGTTACTGAGGTGACTGTGTTGGTCCTGACCTCAGCATTCTTCACCCATGTAGGTTCCTTTACTCTCCGGAGGTCTGTCTGTCATCCTGGTTACAGTTACTTAATTGATAAGGTGACTGGAAGAGGAGGAAGAGCATATAGATAAGTTAAAGAATAAACTGGGCCTTTTTCACAGGCCAAGTAGGTGTGACCCTTGTCCCATTTCGCTGCTCTACCTCAGGAGTATCAGGAAACCTGTGTAGGAAAAGGTTAAACCATATCCTCCAAGTGATATTTTGATATCCATCTCTTTGATAGTTGCTTCTGTTTCTGAGTTGTTTGAACCTGAAGAGGGAGAGAAGGCTTACTTTAGTGACCACCCCAACCCCCAGCATTTGGTAATACCAAGGTGTTATGTATTTGAAACATGTATGGTAGAAGCCAAAAGGCACCCAGAATGGTGCTATTTAGTTGCATTTTAATTTGACTTATTAAAAGAATGGTTTATTTTAGGCCTTTTGGTTCAATGCTGATTTAAATCACTTTCAATAGACATTTCCTTCCCTTTATGTTTTACAATGCAACTAATAGAAGATATTATCATTTTCTTTGAAATCCATATTCTGTGGGCATGATATTTGAGCTTCATGAAACTTAGGAGAAAGACTGATGAATGGTAGTGATATGGTGATAATAGAAACAGGATGAAGAACTTGGCTTTAAACCCCAGCTCTGCCTTATAGTAACTGTGTGAAAAGGTAAAAATTACTTAAATCTCTGTAACTCATTTCCTTATACTTGTAAAGTAAGAATAGTAGTATGTACCTCATAGAGTAGTTGGGAAGATTAAGTGAGCTAAGACAGGTGCAGCACTTAATCATGCCATGATATTTGCCATTTAACCCCCCATCCCTATAGCACTTATTACGCTTCTTTCATGAAGAATTAGGTGCGATAGCTGGGAATTCATCTTGCCATTATTACAGTGAGTGATGGTCCATTTTCAGAGGTTGTGAAGAAAGCTGAGGACAGACTTATCCTAAAAAAAGGGGGGCAATGGCATGGCCTTCATCCTAGAGAACTGAAAACAAGTGAAATTGTACTCCATAAAAGATAAGGAAATACAAGTATCAAGGAAAGAAAGAGAATAAGCAACTTATTAGTTATGTCAAGGGAAAATAAAACTCAAAAGAAGAAATATCCAAAAAAGGGACTGAAGAAATATAAGGGTGACTATTCTGAACTGATCCACTCCTGAACAGGCTAATCTATCAGTATTACAAGATTATGAGTTGAAGTATGTACTCATTCTGACCATGACACGTCTAGACACTTTCTTTCCAACTACAACAGACAACTGGAAAATGTCAATTAGCCAGCATACCCATCTGGGTTTTTCCTTAACGTTCATGTTGAAATATTTGTCTGTGTAGAGACTACATATTTTATCTTAGATACCAGACAATAGAAGTAAGACATGCACATTCATTACGGCTTGTAGTTTCCTAGCTAATTTTTTTGGCTGGTAACATTGTGATTTGGAGAGAAAAACATTAGTGTTAATAAATATTAAGGTTAAGCTGCTACTATTTTTATGTAAACAGAATTCTTCAGTTTTGAATCATATCCCTTTAGGTGTAATCTGTTGTACCTATAGCATCGTTAGTGGCATTTAAAAGTCTCTAAGCCTGACAGTTCAATTGGACGAATGCAAAGAACAAGCACTGATTTCTAAGAAGCTAATAAGAAGAAATTTAAATAACATTAGCTTAATTTTAGTATACAAGATAATATTTTGGAAAGATTTATTTATTTATGTATTACAATGGCATTTCTTAGAATAGCATGCTTATTTTCAGAGGCTTATAGGATGCAATATACATGATTTTAACATACATAATGGTGGATAAATTTAACATTGGAGGCTTTCAGTTACACTTTCTTTTAGAATTTGGATTTTTATTTTCACGCTCTGTAGCAAGATAACGTTGAGATATGTGTAAGAAATACAAAGTGGATGGCAAGACAGAATGCTGTGATGTGAAGGGGAATTTGATGAAAATATAATTGATTCAGAGATTTTTGTTGAACAAATGAAACCAAAGATTTTTTTCCCCAACATCACAAACTAATTGCATTTCTTTTCTGACTTCCTTGGAGACACATGTGGAATAAAATGTAATAAATACTGTACTTGTGTGTTTACTAACCAGAATGTTCTCCTCAGAAAAAGTAATGATACCCTTTCATTGACATCATCCAAGTGATAATATGCTTTTGTTTCTGTCATGGGAGTAATAATAACCTTTCAACCAAATCACTGCACAGTGCTTCTTTCTTTTATTGTACATAATGCATGAAAATAAAAAGGTTATATTATTTCTTAAGGAAAAAGGTTATTTAAATAAATTCACAGACATCTAAAAACTATGGTTCCTTCTTAATGTGTACTAAAATTTCTATAGATATTTGTAACTTTATATAGAACTTTGATTTTAATATTCTTTCGGTTGTTACACTATACTTAACTGCCGACTTCTGCTGCTTCACATCTAACAAATCAATTAAAACTAGTGGTTAGTTGCTTATATAACAATAATAAAGAATTAGTTTTTTTTTGCCAAATATTTCTCAGGCTGTTTCAAAGTCTGATTTGAATAAAGTATTACTGGAAGATAAATTGTGTGTCACTAAAGAATAGATATTATGTATAAGCTTATGTTGATAGGTGAATTTAATGTGATTCAATAAGGATTGACACTACTCATAGTGAGAATTTAAACTTTTTCTTTCAGGTCACTTTAATCACTTAAATTAACTCATAGCTTTAATATAAAATACTGATATGTATTCAAATAGAGTTCTTTATTAGTTATTCCCATCATAATAAATTGTTTACAGTGTGAAATTGTGACTTCGATCTCCTTATTGTGTTTTAGGAATAAAAAACATAAGTCTTGTCTGTTTTTGCTTCATCTTAATCTGTGAAACTATGATATTTGGTAGATGAAGGAAATCCAAATAGCACTAACTCTATATAATAAGAAAAATGAACCATATACTGAAAATTTAAAATAAATAACTAAACTTAATAGTAATAAACTAATCAGAAAGCTTCCTCACACAGACAGACATGTGTCTCAAGAAGTATGCTAGAGGAATTTTGTAGCAATTAAATATAAAATTTTATATCCTTTAAATATATGTTCATTAAATAAAGTGTCTGTTTCTGGTCTTGTTTCATGCCCCAAAGTGCCTTATGTGAGCAAGATAATGTTGGTTTGAAGGCACACTATAAACGGAGACAAGAATGGTACCATCATTTCCAGATTTCTACTACTGAAAATGGTAGCCTAAATTGTGTGTGGGGTTTTACTGGAACAAGGGAAACCTAGTTAAAGCCTTTTTCAAAATTCATACTTATTTAGCAGAGCAAGAAAACAATTTCACAACTGATTTTTAGTTCTTCTAAGTCATTTTTGCTCATACTATTGGAAGGGGGGAATTGTTCACCAAATTGGCAATAATAGGAGTTCTGATATGACACTGTCATTTAGTGGGTGTGATGTTATTAACTGCTAGGTCCCTTTCTGTGCATATTAAAAGAGATATGTTATTCTCAACTGTGATTATTCCAATTAATTTTTTTGGTAACAGCTTTATTGAGATATAATTCACATGCCACATAATTCACCCAGTTAAAGTGTATTAATTCAATTGTTTTTATTATGTTCACAGTTATGCAACCATTGTGACAATCAATTTTAGAACATTTTCATTACCCAAAAAGAAATCCCATACCCATTTATAGTCACTTCCCACTTTCCCCAACCACCGTCCTACTGCCTTAATCCTAGGAACCCCTCATTTACCTTCTGTCTTTGTAAGTTTGCCTATTTTGAATATTTCATGTAATTGGAATCATACAACATGTGGTCTTTTGTGACTGTCACTCAGCATAATATTTTCAAGGCTCATCATGTTGCCCCATGTATCAGGACTTCATTGCTTTTTAATGCTAAATAATATTCTATTCTAAGGGTACACCATGTTTTGTTTATCCTTGCTTCAGTTGAAGTACATTTGGTTTGTTTCTATCCTTTGACTGTCAAGAATAATGCTTCTATGAACATCGCTGTACAAGTTTTTAAGTGGGTATGTATTTTCACTTCTTTTGGAAATATGCCTAGGAGTATAATTGCTGAATCATATGGGAACTCTGAATAATCATTTGAGGAATTGCCAGACTCCTTTCCAAAGAGGTTGTGCCATTTTGCATTCCTACAGTGGTATATGGAGGTCCTGATTTCTACACAACTTGTCAACACTTGTAATTATCTGTCTTACTGACTATAACCATTCTGGGGAGTGTAAATGGTACACCATTATGGGTTTGATTTGCATTTTTCTGAAGATATTGGACATATTTTCAGGTGCTTATTGGTCATTTGTGTATTTTACAGAAGAATGTCTATTCAGATCCTTTGCTCGTTTAAACAATTCTATTTATATTTTTATTATTTTTATAAGTGTTCTTTATTTGTCAATTTCACTTTGGGTTTATGTGATGAAACTTTAAGTGTTTATCTGTGTATAATAAATTCAATTATTAACAAAACATTAAATCAGTGAGATATAATTTTTGTCAACTTGATGTATGGAAACTAATTGACTTAATTTTTCTTGTCATTCTGGAATCTGTTTGACTAGCAAACTGTGGATTTTAATATGCTGCCCAGGGAACAGCTTATAAGATAATAGGATATATTGATTAGAAATTAAGTTCAGGGAAGTAAATTATTTGTCTGGGTCTTCAGAAAGAGTCCTCCTTTTAGAAAGATATAATATAAAGAAAAAAGTAAATTTTTATGAACTTTTATTTTCTTTATAATGCATTTATTTTTTAAAGTTTTAAGATTTTAGCACTTGAGCAGTCATCTCTCCTTCTTTCAAATTTTCTTCATATGCCTTTCCTTGTACATATTATTACTTTCAGGCTGTAAATCAAACCTAAGAGAACATAAATGTTTTTTCATTTCAACAAAAGCAATCACCTCTACTCCCCACTCCCTTATCTTCAATTGAACAAGTAAGGGAAAAAGTAAAATCATGGTTGCCCCCTTGATTTTGCTAATCTGGCCCATTTTCTAAGCACAGTGAGGCAGATATCTTAGCCTAGTATACAGGGAAGAACACTTATGAACAATCAAAACTTGGAGAGGAAATCAGCTGCCACTAAAATGTCAAAGTATGACGTATTTCTGTAGAGGTAAGTGAAGGGAAGGGAGGAGATTGTGGAGTGCTCCCGTGAGGGCGGAGTCTCTGGCATTTCGGAGACGGGTGACAGATGTTAATGGTCCCTTCCTTTGGGCCTCCTTCCTTGGATCAGGGATATAATGTGGATGTCATCTTGAATAACTGGACAGAAAGAATGCATAGTTCAACAAAAATATGACCTCCCTTTTATGAAAGGAAGAGCTCCTGGGAGGTATAACTGCAAATTATCACCCCGGTTTGCAAATTCACTGGGCACTATGAATTTCCTTCAGGGATCCTGATACGTTTTGGTCAGATAATAAGTCTTCACCATGAATACGAATATGAAATGGACTAAAAACCAAACAGACTGGACTTAGTTATATATATGAAAATTTGGATATACAACATTTAAAAATATAATCCCTACTTTAAATGCTTTTTGAGATCAAGCAGTGTATGAATGTATGGTATAACTTTAAGGTAAAATAAATTCACAACTGTACATAAAATTTGTTAACATATATAGATAATTTTAAAAAACATCTGCAGTTCTTGTTCACAAACAGATGAAATCCTAAGTTTCAGCAACTAGTATTCACAAGAAATGTGGCGAACGCTAAGTCACGATCTTCGACCCAGACGTGGTGATAATCTGGGGTTCTTATCTGAGTAATAGCTCTTTACGTCGGGTGCCAGCAACGTCATCTCTTGAGCTTTTTCTTCTTGTGGCTTCCTTTCTCTATTTTAGCTGATGCATGCAACTGGAATTTTGCTATTTAACAATGAAGCCCTATGACAGGTACTAAGTAACGCCTAGTAATGTGACTATGGAGAAGAACGTGTGTTAGACCAGGAGTGATGCAAATTGTCCATAAAGAAGAAAAGAAGAAGAATGACGTAAGGGTGAGGGAACATCCACTGAAAATCTTAAGGGCAAGAACTTTGTATTTACAATATGCTTTCCTTCAGCACTAGCTTTTGCAAGTGAGTGTCTGCATTTTGTGATCTTAGTAAAGCATGTCTGCTTAACTATGAGTTTAAAGCTATTAAATTACTAAAAGCCAACCCCTAGAACTCATATGCATGAAAAGATGTAAAAACAAAATAAAACAACGAAGAAGATTTCCTATTTAAAATTTAATGCTGATGTGATTAAAAACATACATCAACAGCTTAAAGGCAATCAGACTTCATGACCAAGGAGTAGGCTTGTTTTACTAAAAACAAATTTCACTGTCATTTCTGGGTGCAGGTTTAATTTATTATTACTTTTTCGAAAGCCAAAATTGTAAGAGGTGATTCATTTATTTGGACTGAAAGCTACATCTGGGTAAGAGTTAATAGCCATCTAAGTATAGTATCATTTGAGAAGGCTTGGGGGTATGCCTGGAGCTTTTCACTTTTATATCATTTGCTAATAAGCTAGTTATCCAGAAGCTATTAGAATAATTGATTTTGCTGAAATTAAACAAATATTGGACTCATACTTAACATTTTATACAGAAAGCTTCCATTACATTTTGCAATGGTTTTTTAAAATCTAATGTAATGGCTTGTTTTTTCTGTTTTTTTTTTGTGTGTGTGTGTGGGGGGGACTTTCTGTTTTTACTTTAGGAAATGTTTCTCTACTGTATGTTAAATAAAACAAGTAAATAACAAATGAAGTAAGAATTTTATGAGCTGATGTTTTATAAAACTTCAAACATTAGAACTGTGCTTGGTTTAAAGAATTTCATGATTGATATTTGTGCTGTAAAACGTCACTGGCTTTTACTAGTAGGCACTAAATTTCCAAAAGCCTATGTCTGAAGGATAATTTGTTATACTGTTAAGCATATTTTCCCCCTGGCTCTAAGGAGAAGATAGGTACAGTGTAGGAAAATGTGAGAATATCAATGAACTACTTACAAAACAAACTAAAATTGAAGGAAAAAACGACATTAGACGTAAATGTCATGACCAGTACTGCACTTGTATTTAGCAAATGTAATGTTTTAGACTGTAATTTTTTATGTTTGGTTTTCCCTCCATTTTCCTTTCTGTTTTATTCTTCTCTCCTCTCCCTTCTCCCTTTCCTTTCTCTTCTTTCTTTTCTCACCAAAATTATTTTCTGCTGTAAACAATACATGTTTCCACCTTGAGAATCACAGAATGCCAATGTCATTCCATTTAGTTCTGCAAACTGAGAGCATAGGCGTGGGTGGGTGTGTGGCGGGGGGGAGTTTTTATTCAAGAAAATTCTAAATATAAATTTGAATTTATTTCTCTTTGCCTAACATGTTATAAAAATTCAACATAGTTTTGGAAACAAATTGCAGTAAATCAGAATCTCTGCGGTCCTGTTCTTTCCTTAAAATTTTTTACTAGAAATGTCACATTGACTTCACTTGAAATATAGTCATGAGTAGATCTCCCTATAATACCTTTCTCAAGGTTCCAGCTATGGAATTGAAAATATGAAAATATCACAGCTAATTTCCTTAACAACTTATTAAACATAGTCTTCAAATTCAACTTCTTTATTAACACAGGAGTTAATGACTCATGAATGAGATTTTAAAAATTTCCCTTATAAGATCATTGCTTAGATATTTTGGAAGTAATTTTCCTACTTCAACAATATTAAGAGACTGGGATTTGGTCCAAGAATGACCCTCACACTGGTTTGTTCATCTCATAATGAGGCTGAAGTGTAGAAATCTAGAGTCTTAACTTCAAAGCATTGTTTGCAGGAAAAAAAAAAATGGGTTGATGCTCTCTTGATTTTCTGATTTCCCAGAGTTTTGCTCTGCTTGTATTATCTGATTCTTATCCCTGGCTGCATAACTCCATAGGGAGAAAGCAAGGAATTGCTGAATTCTGGCTCACCTCAATTTCATACAAATTTTAACTGAGCCCATACCGCTGCCCTCCTTTTTCAATTTCCCTCTTAACTGGTTCTCTAACAAAATATTCAGAAGAGTAGTTGCCATGGATATTTGGTTATCTTTCCTCTTATCTTTCCAATCCCGTATTTCCTTCTTCCTCAAGTTTCATCCTACTTCTCATCAGATAATTATTCTTCCTATTCATTTGAAAAGATTCAGGGCACTTTCCCCTCCTCCTCAGCTTGCCAGTTTGTGATCCCTTCAATTTCAGAGAAAGATGATTCTGCCATCAAACCAGCCTTGCTTTTTGTACGTGATGCAGCTCCCCCTGTTTCATAAGGGATGTTATTCTTAGCGGTGCTCATTTCCAGTCCAGAGTCTCACATCCCGCTTAGCATACGCATTGCTTTCCCATGCCTCTCTAGCTACTGTCCTCTTTCCTTCTTTTCCTTAATTGCCAAACATTTCCAATGCCTTTTTCATCTCTATCCTCCTGGTCTTAAATTCATTTCATTGTTTTCTCTTCTCCCTCATTCTGTCGGGATTACCCTCTCAGGATCTACTCATTGTCAACTCTAGCAGCCACTGATTCACTCCCAAGCTACTTAATCCTTTACTGCATTTCATTCCTTAAAATTACTTTTCCTTGACTTCTGGGAAGCACATTCCAGTGCTCTGCATTACTCAGGTTATTCTCTTCCTGCCTTTTAAATGCTTAATCTTTTTCAAATATTCTTATTCACTCCTCTGTTATTCTCTGTTAAATAGTACACTTCAGAGACCTCATTTTCCCCAGGACTGCAACTCTCCCTTCTGTTTGTAAGTTCTTGCTTGCCTAATTATGTTTAATCTGTAATACAAACCTGTGAGGTAGATAATATTATACTCATTTTACAGACTCCTGAATTCATATTTTCAGCTTCCAACTATCTGGCCACTTTCCAAAAGTCAACAAGACATAATATTGTACTTAGGCATTCAGTATAGTGCAGTAACATATCCACAATTAAATTTATAATCTTTCTTCTGTCCCATCCAGTGTTCCTTCCCATATTTTCTGCTGGGGTTAATAATACAACTACTAGCCAGGTCACTTAGTTCAGAATCTTGAATTAAGTTTTGTTCCACACAGTAGAGGCTCCCAGTGGCATTAACCTGGACCATCATCTTCTATGGGCCAGGCTACTATGGTCATTTCTCCCCATGCCAACTGTGTGGGCTTTCCACACCAAGCAATTCTCCAATTCCCTGTGGACTCAACTGGGTGTCTTACAATTTAATTCATTTCCAACACTAGCTACCCGGAGTTAACAAGACCCCACAGGTCAAGTGTTCAGTCCCACAAGACTGCCGTCCTCCCATTTCAGAAACCAATCACATTAGCGGGTGCCCAGCTTACTTATATTTTTTCCAATTTGGCTATAAATTGGGAGGTTCCCATGACCCCCTTCTCAGGTTGCTATCATGGCTCATAGAACTCAGAGATACACTTAACTTACTATCACCAGTTCAAAATATATTAAAAAGGATACAGAAGAACAGCCAGATGCGGAGACATGTAGAAAGGTACGAAAGGATCCTGAATGGAAGAGCTTCTGTCCTATGGAGTTTGGGGTGTAGCACCTTCCTGGCACATGGGTACATTCACCAACTTGAAAGTTCCCTTGGTTTTATAGTTTTTATGGAAGTTCCATTATGTAGATATGACTGAGCAAATCATTGACCATTGATGATTAACTCATCCTCCAGCCCTCAGCCTTCCCCAGAGGGAAGTCGGGGAGTGGAGCTGAAAGTCCCTCCCAACTCTAATCACATGCTTGGTTCTTTATCAACCAGCACCCATCCAAATGCTATTTGGGGTCCAAAAAGAGACCTTTGTTCCCTTATTTATTTTTATTATTTTTATTAAGATGTCATTGACATACAATCTTATGAAGGTTTCACATGAGCAACACTGCGGTTACAACATTCACCCATATTATTGAGTCCCCCCCCCCCCACCCCATGGAAATCACTGTCCATCAGCACAGTAAGATGCTATAGAGTCTCTGCTTCTCTTCTCCGTGCTTTATTGCCTTCCCCACGACCCATTATATTATGTTTGTTAATCATAATGACTCTTAATCCCCTTCTCCCACCCTCCCTCCCCAACCCTTCCTTTTGGTAACCGCTAGTCCCTTCTTGGAGTCTGTGCGTCTACTGCTGTTTTGTTCCTTTCTTTTTACGTTGTTATACTCCACAAATGAGGGAAATCATATGGCACTTGTCTTTCTCCGTCTGGCTTATTTCACTGAGTATAATATCCTCTAGCTCCATCCACGTTGTTGCAAATGGTAGGATTTGATTTCTTCTTACGGCCAAATAATATTCCATTGTGTATATGTACTGCATCTTCTTTATCCATTCGTCTACTGATGGACACTTAGGTTGCTTCCATTTCTTGGCTATTGTAAATAGTGCTGCGATAAACATAGGGGTGCATATGTCTTTTTAAATCTGAGAAGTTATATTCTTTGGGTAAATTCCTAGGAGTGGGATTACAGGGTCAAATGGTATTTCTATTTTTAGTTTTTTGAGGAACCTCCATATAGCTTTCCACAATGGTTGAACTAGTTTACATTCTTGGCAACATGTAGGAGAGTTCCCCTTCTCTGCATCTTCACCAACATTTGTTGTTTCTTGTCTGTTAGATGTTGACCATCCTAACTGGTGTGAGGTGATATCTCACTGTGGTTTTAATTTGCATTTCCCTGATAGTTAGTGATGTGGAGCATCTTTTCATGTGCCTGTTGGTCACCAGAGTTTCTTCTTTGGAGAAGTGTCTGTTCTTTTTTTTAATTGGATTATTTGCTTTTTGGGTGTTGATGCATGTGAGTTCTTTATATTTTTGGATGTTACCCCTTATTGGATATGTCATTTATGAATATATTCCCCCATACTGTAGGATGTCTTTTTGTCCTGCTGATGGTGTCCTATGCTGTACCAAAGCTTTTTAGTTTGATGTTGTCCCATTTATTCATTTTTGCTTTTGTTTCCCTTGCCCGAGGAGATGCATGCAGGAAAAAGTTGCTCATGTTTATATTCAAGGGCTTTTTGCCTATGTTTTCTTCTAAGAGTTTTATGGTTTCATGACTTAACATTCAGGTCTTTGATCCATATCAAGTTTACTTTTGTGTATGGAGCCAGACAATAATCCAGTTTCATTCTCTTACATGTAGCTGTCCAGTTTTGCCAACACCAGCTATTGAAGAGGCTGTCATTTCCTCATTGTATATCCACAGCTCCTTTATCATATATTAATTGGCCATATATGTGTTGGTTTAAGGAGTCACCTTCTTAACATAAATTCAGATATTGTTGATAGGGTCTTATTACGAAAATAAAGTATGTTTCTTCTACCTCTGCCATACAAGGAATCCCAAGGGTTTAGGAGCTCTGTGCCAGGAACTGGGGATGAAGACCAAATATATATTTCTTATTATAATATCACAATATCACAGTGGGCCTTCCATTACCTGTCAACTCATCCTTTGAAAGCCCACTCAGATGATAATTCCTTCATCTGGTCTTTGCTCAATCATAGGAACCTTCTCACAACTCTCAGTTCTTGTGGCACTTGTTTATCCCTTCCTGATAATGCTGAACAGTGTGGCTGGCAGAGCTCAGGCTGCTGGGTCAGACAGGCCTGTGCTCTATTCCTCGGGCTGCCACATTCAAGCTTTCTGAAGTTTCATTTTCCATAGTAGAAAACAGTGTCAACACTAATAAGGCCTAGTTTTGGGGTGTTTAAAAAGATTAAATAGATAACAATGCACATAGTTGGAGCATAATAAATGCTCAAAAATTACTGGCTAGCTCACTTCCTAAAACAAAATGCTGTGAAAATATGCAGAACCTGGAATTTGAGATTCCAGTTCTCTGTTTTGTACCCCTTGGCTTTACAATGCTGTGACCCAGTCATGATATCTAAACTCATGGTACTTTTTATTATCTCTGCTATACAGTGGACTGGATTATAATTCGAATGAATACTTGTGGGATAAGATGAGAAAATTTTCCAAAGCGGTGTTCATAAACTGTAAGATTATTGGCAAAATATAAATAATGATTAAAAAATTAAGCACTTGAACAAAAGAATGAGGGTTTGTACATCTTTGCATTTTGTTCATTAGATGAACAAACATGAATTACACAAACAAACATGGTTAACAGAGTGGCTTATATATAAAATGCCTTGGTTGTTTGTGGATTGAATTTGTTTTGATATCAGTTCTCTGTTTCTATAGACACTTTCCAAATTCTGTTTTTAGAAGAAGAACAACAGCAATGAAAACGCTCTTATCTTTATTATTTTCCCCTGTAACCCAAGGTCACTCTCCTAATCAGGCCCCCATCTCCTTTAAGAGTAACTGTAATGCCTTGTCTTGCCACCCAGATGCCTGCCCTCTGTCATTCCATTCCTTACAATGGTGTAGAATAATCCCCCTTAAACACTCATCTGACCATACCATTCTCTTGTTCAACAACTTTCAGCCACTTGCTTTTTCTTACCACAACAAGACTAAATTTCTCCCCTGAATTTTAAAATCCTCCATCTGTTTCTATTTTCCTGGGCAGTATTATTTTCCATTATTCCTTAACAAGCTTCCACTGCCCCACTGAGACAGGTGTAGTTTTTGTTTCTAGTAAACTAGGCCTTGAAGACAAAAATGTGCATGAAATCTTCAGTAGCATGCTCCTTATTTTCCTCTCACCTTCTATGCTTTTACATATATTCTGTTTAAGTGTCATGGGATGCTTTCTTCTCTCTCATCACCGTATATAAATCTACTGAACCTCCATGATCCAGCAAATGTTTTTACTCCCCTATCAATAGTCCCTCCAGTTCTCATTAATCTTCCAAACTAGATGATTTAGTCACATGGTGTAAGATTCAGAAGGTACCATGGGACCTATAACGTCTCTGTCCCCAGCAGCTCCCCATTTCCATGCTCCCATAGGTGTTTCTCTCTCTCTCTCTCTTTCTATATATATATATGCATCTCCTTCTCTCATCCCTTTTCCTCCCTCTTTCTTAATACAACTAATGGAGGGAGTGATGAACTACCCCTAAGGAGGTCACATTTAACCAGATACCTGAGTAGTGTGATTGAGCATATTGGATGAAGATCTGGGGAAAGAAAATTCCAGGCAAAATAAAGAGCAGTTGCAAAATCCTTCACGTGACAACAAACATGCTCCAGGAAACGCCAGCCAGCCGGTGTGGTCTGATTGGGAGAGCGAGGATGAGCTCACAGCAGGTGAGGACAGGGTGGTATAGGGCCAAATCATAAAGACTGTTTTAAGCCATGGTAAGGAGTTTGGAATTTATTCTAAATTTGGTGAAAATCTATTGTAGGAATGCAAGCAGAGCATGCCATGAGCTACTTAGATTTTAAATTGACCGTTATGCATACTTCATTGTGACTTAGCAATAGGCACGTAAGGAACAGGCAGGGAAGATACTGAAGTTTCAGCCAAAAGGAAACTGTAAAGCCCTTTTCTTTAAATGGGTCTCAATGTTGCAAATCAATTGAAATACAGGTTACGTCGAAATTAATGACATTAGCACATGTTAAAACCTAAAGGATAAAGGCAGAGTGGAACTTAGAGAGAAATTGATAACAATAAAAGCATTTATTTAAAATGTTGAAAGTAAACTAAATATTTAATTAAACAAGAGTAAGATTAAGAAAGTAAAGTAATAATCTGGGTGGGAAGGATAAAGAAAGTTATAAGCAGAAAATAAATATAAATGAAATAAGACTAAAACTGGTTCTTTGAAAAGACAAGTGAAAAGAAGAAGATTGGTAAGCTTGAAGAAGGAGGAAAAGAGAGAAAACACATTAAGACATTACAGGCAACTTTTGTGAGGGGGGTACAGCACATAATCTACCTTTTCTGGGATTGGCCTCCCACATATGCTTGCTGGTATGCCCACCTACGGTACGTGTCCCGTCTCAGTAGCTGCCATTTGTTGACCAAGGATGGAGAACTCACCAAAGCTGGACCAGTTGCATTTTTTTTTTTCCTGGAAAACTGATGTTTAAAATAGTGAGAAACAAAGATTGAGGGTGGTTAGAGCATAGAACTGTGGCCTTTACAGGGTTCAGTATGCTTCCAAAAGTTACCTGTACTCATAGATTATGGGAACCAATTTCCACATCTTGACCAACTGTATGTATGCTAATCATGCTTTTCCCATTTTTACTTTCACAATAACCTTCTTCTCTCTCACGAAGAAAAGGCATACACCCCATTCAGGCTTCCTGAACATCATCACTGTGGATTGCACCAGTGTGTAAAAACCACCAGGGTGCCAAGCTAAGAACAGTCAGGAATATTGATGTTGGTATTGAGAAAAATGAATGCCTAATGATTGGGTAACAATCCCTCTGCAGATCACAGGATTTTCATTGAATTAAATAAAATTTAAGGAGAACATAATAGAGTTTTCATTGATGTACCATTAAAAATAATTTGGAAATTAATTTCACTAAATAATTTTGTCATATAATCAATAATGAGTTCAGAGAATTAATAACATTGCTGTATCAAAACTCCTTCCAGGACCAGTTATTAATTTATATGAGCAGACTTTCTCAGAACTCATGTCTAGGAAAATGAAAATAGGGATAATATGAATATTGATCCCTATCTCATCCTGAGTGATAATGACATTCACCAATGAATTTATGAATTAATAATAAAAAATAAATAAAAAAAAAAATCTTCAGTCCGATTCATTTTACTAAAAATGCATTTTCAATTAAAGTTTACATTTCATGATTGATACTTGTCAAAACTTGTGAATTTTTGTTTAAATCAAACTGAGAACAACTAGTAATTATAATAATTCAATCCAAAAGAAAAAAATTAATGTAACACTTAGAAACTTATAGTCAAAGGAAATTAAATATTAGACTTATATCCATAGTTTTCTTGTAGAAGAGTATTAAAGGAAAATAAATACAAGATACTCAAGCATAAAAATATGTATCACCTTAGTATAAAGTTTTATGGGGCCAAGTGAAACATAAAAAGGCAAAAAGAAATAATGTAAAATTTTAGTTATAAAAGTTTTTTAAAAAGTGGATTATGGTGGGTGTCAAATCACTATTGTATTTAGATTCCATTGGGTACATTTTAAAGTGATAAGAGGAGTTTCACTTTTAAAGTCGTATGTTTAAAATATAAAGAAAATGAGCTTTTCACACCTATGTAAGTTTATACTACAAAATTTTATTTCTCAGCTTAAAAATTCTTTACAAATATTGAGTCATTCTGCTGGACACCTGAAACTAGTATATCTCAATTACATCTGCATAAAAAATATCCGTTCAGAGAATGCCTAAGTAAAATGTTTGACGATGTCTATTTTAAAGAGAAGACACACCTCTGAAACCTGTGCCACAGACATCGGAGGGGAGCTTCTCCCTTTCACAAAGTACGTTAAATTTGTAACTGAAAAGAACCTCAATTGCCAGATCCTTACAGCGTTCAGGTTAGAACATAGACTTTGAGTTTGAATCCTTCATAGGCCACTTGCTCTCTGTATCATTGGACAAGTAACACACTGATTTATTCCTCAATTTCTTCATCTGAAAAGTGGGAGAAAAGGCACCTATCTCAAAAGTTATTTTAAGAATTAAGTTAGTACAGTGCCTGGCATACAGTAAGAATGTATATTAATTGTTAGTAAAATGAAGAAATGAGCTATAATTAAAAATATGGTGGATGGAATATTAGAATATTTTAAACAAGTACTTAACCAAACAACTGTGAAAAACTGGATTAACTGTATTTATTTTTAAGAAAACATAAATTGTTCAATTCTAGCCATGTAAAATAGGAAACCTGAACACCGCTTAATTATAGAAGAAACTGGTATATAAGAAAGGTACTAGAATTAGGTGATTTTTACAAACAAGTTCTCATTTGTGGAAGATTTTAGGTTTTTTAAAAACTTCTCAAAACAGGACAAAGTGGAAATTGCTATAATGAAACTAGCATAATACTGATAGCAAAACTCGTCACAGAAGGGACTCATTTACATACACAAACTCACACCAAATCTCATTTATTAAATAGGATTTAAAAATCCAGGTTTAGTCTAGGAATACAATCATGCTTAAGTATTACTGCTATAATGGGGCTAAGGAAAAAAAAACAAAATGCCACATACTTATATTGAGAATTGCCGACCTGAGAATAGCAATACATAGAATGCTCAGATGGGAAACCTCAGTAGGTACAGTTATCAGTTGTCCTTAAACTGATCTATAAATTGAATGTAAGTCAAAAATTTCAATAAAATCATGGTTCTAGATTTCCTGAATTAAATGAATCTATGTGCAATGAAACGGACAGACGCAGACCCGCTTGGCAGGAGTGTTATTTGTTTGCTGCAGTATTTTGGGGAGCTAATATGGCATTGTGTATCGGGCTGAGTCGTGTTCATAGGTTTTGATCTAGCAGTGAGGTGGATTTTGATTGATTGGTGGGGATATTAGTAAGGAAAGAAAGCGAGTTGAAAAACTATGTTTAACATGATTTCATTCTGCTAAAAATCCATGTTTATATATTTAGATATATTTGGATACATAGAGGAGATTGTCTCAAAATCTGCACATGCAAACCTTAGCTTGGGAGGTGTTGGGAGCTCTTTACTACATTCCTCATACAGTCCTGTAACATCAGGTATGTTTTTTAGCAATAACAATTTTTTTTATAATTAAAATAAAAGTCAAGTCTTTGGAAAAATCTTCAAGTTGGCAGTGGCTATTGGATTAATGTGCTGCTTAGCTTGGAATTACAGTCAGAGAGACAGACTGATTGAGAAAAGTCAGGCTCAGAGATATTTCCTTTTTTTCTTTTAGTAATTAGGGGCAAACCTGTGTTAGAAACAGATTCAGAGACTCAGTACCACTTCGTCTAAACCACACTATTGCTTTTGCACTCAAATATTTAGACATAAGTGTAAGATCTTACACTGATTTCATTTGATGTTATCTTGTTAATTTAAGCCATTCTCCTCACCTAATCCATATGGTTTGGAAACTTACGGTAGATCAAAATTACATATTTTCTTACTAGTTTTCAACATATCACATATTTACCTAAGTTATCGCTTAAATGTTTTCTTTGTATAGAACCAAAGACTGGATATAAGTCTGAGTTTTAGTTTCAGAAGTCTCCTTGTTTCAAGTACATAGAGTTAAAAAAAAAGGTGTACTTTTACAAGACTGTGATGTCAGACATTTATCCTTGGGATGTTCCCACATTCTTGTCTTTCCTTTTGTTGCTCTATCTTCAGAGACAGAAATTTTAAAAGATTTACGTTAAAATAAATTGACCTGATCCCACTCAGAAGCACTGTCCCCTCATTCTTCCCCAAGTTTTCCCCACCGCTATTCCTGCCTCCCTGCACAGCCCTTAAGTATGGGCCTCACCCTCCCTCAGATTGCTCGCCCTCTCATTTCTCTACCACCTACCCCTGTCTATAATCTATCTATCTATCTATCTATCTATCTATCTATCTATCTATCTATCTATCTATC